>JAVDOI010000166.1:0-110000 GCA_032191485.1 Leptoclinus maculatus
GGTTCACTGAGGTCAAGCACATGATGTACAGAGCTGTCATGGTCACGCTCTCAACATTACGCTGTGCTGCTCTCAAGTCAGGAAACGACACACACACACACACACACACACACACACACACACGCACACACACACACACACACACACTACACAAGCAGGCAGCCGGCAACGCTAGAGCGAGAAACAAAGGAGCCGTCAGACTGACAGATGCTTCTGTAGTTAACAGCGTCCGCTGTGAGCATGAAGAGGTTAACGCTATCACTGCAGCGTTAGCTTCATTTGTCCATTAAGCTACCCTAAGCTAACCAGCTGTTTAGCTGGTTAGCTTCGGTGTTAGTTCGGCCGGAGCTAAGCACAGCACTTCCAATTAGCATCCCACACCTGAAGCTACCGCTATGCTACGGCTACATAATTAGTTTAGATGCTTCAGAGGATGTTTAAAACGGCATTTAGACTTTGTAACGTTAAAACCAGCAGAATAAAATTCATGTATGTGTCTCATTTTGGATCAAAATGCTACATTAGCAAGTAGATCACACTGAAGGTTCGGCCGCACCGACTGACGGTTAAAATTTAGGCAAATAATTAGCGTATACCGCGTTGTGTCAGCGGCCAATCAGAGGCCTCTGTTGCTGAAGAAAGACGATGAAGTTCCCGTCATCCAATCGAGCCTTAACTTTGTCACGTGACCACTTAGAAAGCGGCGTTCACGCCGCGCCGCCGTCGTCCTGGAGATTTTCACCAAGCGTGGGCCGCGACGTTCCATCAACGTTTCACGACGGTAAAAAGAAGAGGAGTCCAGTGACATGCAACTGACAGCAGGGTGTGACACCTGAACGTTGCGGCGAACGCCTTGGCTCACTGCACCATGCCCCCCCCCCCCCCCCCACTCCCCCTTCTTGATCAGCCATTGTTTGATGCGGGGAACGTGCGGAGATGGCGCTGAACCGTGCATCCCTCTCAGCTCCCGAGAGCCTAACCCCGTGGACATGAAAGCACAACGTCACAAGTTAGGGTCTCAGGGACGGAGAGAGAAACGTCTTCACCTCCTCGCAGCAGCAGCAGACAGCAGCAGCTCACGACTCGTTTCTTTGTTTGCGACTGAAATGTAAAAAAATGTAAAATAAATAAATCTGGCATGGTTGCAGAGCGCTGGAGCTTCCCCCCGTTTGCTGAACTCCCGTCTTTAAGTCAAACGGAGACTCGGGAACGTCGGAGCATCTCGCTGCACAGCTTCTACGCATCCAACACACACACTCACACACACACACACGAACGTATGTATCCTCGTGAACATACAACAAGTGCAAGACTCAGCCAGAACACAACATTGGCCAGCCTCCCCCCATCTCTCTCTCTCTCTCTCTCCCCCTCCTCCCCCACCTCAGCTGAACAATACAGCACTTTGAAAAATGCTTCCTGCCATCAGGTACAGAGCCTGCTGCTGTACAGTGAAGATCTCCCGCCGTTTGCAGGGAGGAGGGGAGGGAGGGGGAGGGAGGGAGTGAGGAGGGGGGGGGGGGGAGGAATCAAAATGATTGCTAATCATTTGCAGCGGACGTACGAGACACACAAAAAAAAGAATGCATAGAATCTGAAGCTATAGGACCGCACAGCGTCAAACTAACCTCTGACACTGACGCCTCACACGCTCCTCCGACTGTCACATCGTTCACCGTTAATAAAAATCAACACACGCTCTATAATGATCCCCCACCCCCCCCCCCCCCCCCCTTCCCCCACCCCCCCCCCCCCCCCCCCCCCCCAGGTTCTAAATCCTCCGGAAGAGGCTGCAGATAACAAAAGCTCTCTACGGCTCCTTCGCTCCACCACGGTTGGTCTCCGAAGCTTAGGAAACAGAATGGGGGAGCCAGAGAGGGAAGTGGAGAGGAAGAGTATATCGTTTTGGTATCGACTCACCACCTCCCTTTTTTATTTTTTCGGATCCAGGATGCATCCCCTCTTCTCCCCGTTGTTTCTTCTCAGCCTCGCTTCCTGCTCGGGAGGGGAATAAAAAGAAAAAGAGAGAGAGAGAGAGAAGAGAGACGAGAGAGAGAGAGAGAGAGAGAAAGCTCAGATTTGTTTGTAAACTTACAGCACCCGAGGAGGAATCCAGATGTTCTGATTTCTTTCTTTTTTTTTCACAAAAAAAAAAGCGAGCTGCTGAAGTCAGGAGATAAAAACGTCAGGAGAGCGCGGACGAGACGGGACGGACGGAGGGAGGGAGGGGAGGTTGAGGCGAGGAGAAGAGCAGCAGTGAGGATGGGTGGTAGGACCGAGGCCGGGAATGAACCATGTGCACGCTCTCTTTCCCTCTATCTTCTTCACACCACACACTCACACACTCATAGAGAGATGAGAAAGAGAGAGGAGAGAGAGAGGAGAGAGAGAGAGAGAGAGACGAGTGAGAGAGAGGAGAGAGAGATGAGAGAGAGAGAGAGATGAGGAGAGAGAGAAGGAGATTAAGAGCGCCAATAACGAGAGAAAGAGAGAGAGAGATGAGAGACGAGAGAGATAGAGACATGAGGAGAGAGAGAGGCTGTGAAATGATTCGTTATTCCTAGGAAACGAAGCGCTGAGAGGAAACGATACTTATAGCTTCAGACAGAACAGGTAAAAGAACAAAATGTGAAGAGCGACGAGCATCGAGACGTGGAATCAGTGGCTGCAGCCGGGGCCACTACTGCTAGTGAAGCATACCAGTATGCCTGCGTCACCGAGGGGGAGGAGAGGGGGGGGAGGGGGGGGTGCGCACGCACACACACTTTGCCATTGCAGACACAAAACAGTGACACACTCACACCTTTCCTTGCACAACGAGCCTCTACTTACTTTTTTTTTTCAACCCGGCAAACTTGCAGAAATCAAGGTTGGTGAAGAAACAAGAAAATGCACACACACACACACACACACACACACACACACACACACACACACACACACACACACCACACAAATCCAAGTTAAAGGACAAAACGAATGCGCCGCTGATCTCTTGTCTCGCTCCCCTTTCTCCCTCACATTGTTTTCTCTCTTTCAATCACATGGCAGAGCTGGAAAGGAGGGGAAGACAGGGAAAAAACCATACCCTCTCCCCCCCCCCCCCCCCCCTCCCCTCCACCCTCTCTCCTTCTCCCCAATATTAGTACTCCCACCTCCTTTCTCTCAATCGTTCTTTTACTCGTTCATCTCCCCCCCCTCCTGGCTCTTTTCCTTCTTCTCCTGTTGATCCGCAGGAGGAAAAAGCATTTTTTTTTTTTTTTGGGGGGTTTTACATTGAAAAAGAGGGGGGGAGAGAAATATCATCTATTAATTTGCCTCACAGCTGTAATCGCTTACAGCCAGAGGGCCCACTTCAGACGAGAGAGAGAGAGAGAGGAGAGAGAGATGAGAGAGGGAGAGAGGGAGGGAGGTGTAAGAGGTGAGGGTGGAGGGGAGGTAGAGAGAACAGTTAGTCCTCCTTTTCGCTGTCTTCTCCACCACCTTGCCGTTAGCTTTGTTATCCCACACACGAGACAAAATCCTCGGGTTCTCTTCTTGGATGCATATAAAAAAAAAAACTCCATTTCCAAGTCCTCCCGTTGCTCCTTTTTCCTCTTTTCCTCATTCCTGTCTCTCAACATTCACTACTCCTCCCCTCAGAGAGAGAAGGGACCATGGCTACAATGATGTGCTTTGGCTAATAGAGGCTACATTTAATCTCCACTGTATGGAGAGAGAGAGGGAAGAGGAGAGGAGAGAGAGAGAGAGAGAGAAGAGAGAGGGAGGGAGGAGAGAGGGAGACGAGAGAGAGGAGGGAGGAGGCAGAGGAGAGAAAGAGGAGAGATGATGTGGGGGGAGGGACAGACGGATCAGAGAAGGAGAGCGGCGACGTACAACCGGCTGGAGGCTCAAATCAGCGACGAGGCCCCGGAGAGGCTGGGAAGGAGGGGGGGGGGGAGAAGAGAAGAAAAATCCCTGAGACCACACTGCCCTCTTGCTTTACTTCTGCTCCCTCCCTCCCTCCCTCCTGACTGATCGGCCGACTGTGTCTGCGCCGCGGCTAATCTCCAATCCTCTTTCTCTGTGTAGCAGCCGCCGCTTTGTGCCGTCGTTCTGTCTCTACAGCTGCAGACGACGGAGAAAACCCTGCATCTGGATCTGCAGCACGCACCAAAAAACCCTCATGCTACTCATTTAAAAATCTCCCTGTTGACACACACACACACACACACACGCACACACGCACGCACGCACGCACGCACGCACGCACGCACGCACGCACGCACACACACACACACACACACACACACACACACACACACACACACACACACACACACACACACACACACACACACACACACACAGTGCAACTATCCTCATTTACCACCTGCTTTGTGTCCAGACTGAGCCGGTCTTCACTAATATTAGCCGGTTTTGGCGGGGAGATTCTGCAGCAGCAAGACAAAAGGCTCACACACACCTGCACACACACCAACACACACACACACACACACACACACACACACACCTGCACACAGTGCATACTGAGGCATGCTATTTCACCTTCATTTTTACCAGGAATATTTCCCACTGAGATTCAAACTCAAAATGAATCTTCCATGCTCATGAAGTAATCTGCTTTAAAGTGGGAGTGCAACACGTTAGAAAGCACCAAAACCGGTGCAGGTTTGAGGAATAATGACAGAAGGTTACTGAGTTTGTGTTTCATGGCTTCATATTATCATGTTTGGAGGCTTCTGACAATCAGCCAAATGTAGTTTCCATTCATGTCTGTCCAAAATGTCACCACTGCATCCTTTCTATCCTGTTAGACATTTGTGTCAAATTATCAAAATTAGAATATGAATTCTTGAGTTATGGCCAAACTCCAGGATGGTCTCTTCTAGCGTTTATACCTACGTACCTAAGTTCTCCGACGTTATCCACGTAATCATGATCTCGGAAATATGAGGAAAGCTAAATCAGCCGGGAGACCGCAGTTCGTTCCCCACGAGACACGAGTTTTTGTCACAAAACGTAGTTATTTTAACCCAAACGATTGTTGCTGTAACTTTTTGTTATCATACGAAGAGTTGTGTGAGGATACGTGGTCAAAAACATGTTTTGTGAGGTCACAGTGACCTCATCATCATCATCATCAGTTCATACTAGATTCCAGACGGCAACCTCCGCTTCTACCGAGTAAAGTCAAAGCTTCATGTGTTAAAGCTGCATTCTCTCTAGTGTCCACCAGGGGGCGACTCCTCTGGTTCTATAGAAGTCTATGAGAAAATGACTCTACTTCTCTCTTGATTTATTACCTCAGTAAACATTGTAAACATGAGTTTATGGTCTCAATCTCTAGTTTCAAGTCTTCTTCAATACAGCATGATGTTCATTTAGTACATTATGGTCCATTTAGAGTCAAACAGACCATAAAGCAGGGGATGCTTTAGGGCGGGGCTTACTGTGATTGACAGGTCTCTACCAGAGACGTATACGGCGTCTCTACGTCACTTCTCCGCAGACCAAATATGGTCACTTCCTGTTCATCGGTTGCAAAAAAGCCAAGATGGCGGACGGCGAAATCGGTCCACAAACCGATGACCGGCGTCAACATGACTACGTCCACTTCTTACATACAGTCTATGTTTGTTCCTGAGAAATCACGTTTACAAGATTGGACCGGATGGACGGACAACCTGAAATCATCACGAGGCATAAAAACATCCCGGTGTTCCATTCTACGTTTTTATAAAGAAGACAAACCAACTTCTCACAAAAACTGCAATGATTTCAGTGAAAGAAACAGAAATCTGACTCACAGAAACACAAAAGACCCACATCAGAAACAGGGTTTCATGGAAAATGTAAATAATCAGCTTCATGGTGCAGAACTCCGTCCACATGACGAACGATAAACTTTGCGTCCCGGTGAACGACAGCTCATTGCTGCTGATTTACCGATCCCATTCCACTCTCTTTAACTATCCGATAGCTGCCGGTAATCAGCCCCAGCTAGCCGAGTACTACATCAACGGAGACCCAGATCTGTCACGCTGGCCCACGCAGACCCAGGAACACCGCAGCAGGACTGCAAATCAGCACACAGCACTGAGGCCTGCAGAGCCCGAGAGAGAGAGAGTGTGTGTGTGTGTGTGTGTCTGGATGCTGTGGCCAGAAGAGTGACTGACGGCTGTCACGTTGTGAGTGACGGGATGAAAGGGAACGGGCGTTGCAGAGGTTGCAGGCAGTGATGATGTAAAATACAGGGATCATTCTACAGCACGATGTAATTTAGATTAGATTGATTGTGACTGGATTCCTGCAGGAATTTTCTCGTTACCATTATCCCCGCCAGGCGTCATGCGTTCTGTCTTGTGTGCAACTGTCTGTCTGTCCACAGCTAATCTCGCAAACTACCGGACCCATCGGTCTCATGTTGTTTGTGCTCATTTATGACTGCAGGCTGTTCTCATTCAATACTATTTCATCAAGTATTTCATCGTCTTTTCTAAACCTAACTAAGTTGTTTCCTGTGAAGACGGAAGTTTATATTCATACAACGAGCTGAAATTCATAGGAACCGTTGAGGAACCGTTGAAGACAGAATGCTCAAGGAACTCTCTTGGTTTCAGTGATTCTCACTTTAACAATAGAAGTATTTAGTTTTATCGTTTAACGTTGACAGCTGACTCATCACTTCTCTTCGACTGCTCACCGTCTGTTGTTATGCCACATTTTGACCTTCGACAAAACTCAAAAACTGACATCCATAGAAAGGTTTGGTCTCATTTTGAACCGGAGCGTCTGCAGAATAACTTAACTCTCTGATATGTTTTATATCTTTTGATCCACTAAAGTTAGTCACGATACAAAATGAATGAATCCACTTCATTTTGTTGTCTTCATCTTGACTGTAATGGAGGTTTAACTGAGTGACAGTCAACTCCTCTTTGTTTGAGAGAGCTGCACTTTTCTGGTTAATATTGTTATAAGCAGCTTTAGAACTTTATTTAATATACATTATATTTTCATTTCTGTACACAGAGATGGAAAAAGAAACAATATTTGTGCATCCGAGAGAAAAAAAGAGGAAATGAAGGAGAATGTGGTTTAGATTACTGCATCATGTCTCACACACACACACACACACACACAAGCCATCATACGTCTTGCTTTAGGAACATCGTAGAAATCCCTCGTTTCATATCGTCCTCAAGTCTCTTCAATCTGGACCTCCAACAGTGGGACACTTCACAGAGGGAACCAACAGGGGGCAGTCTTTTGCTCCTCTACCTATTGCCTCCAAACACACACACACACACACACACACACACACACACACACACACACACACACTCTATTCTCATTGGTCAGCTGCTGTGATTGATTTCAGAACAAATAAAATTTTTATTTTGGAAGCAAACAAATAAAAAACAAAGCCAACCCCAAAGTTTACGCTGATTTACTTGAAGAATTTCTTGCTGTAATTGTTCATTTTCTGCAGATTTCCTTTTTTTTTCCTCCCTGAAGTGTCACAATATTCCACGAGTCGGGTACTTTCACGCCGTCTGCGTCTGCTGATTGGAAATATTGTGACAGCGATTGTTTCACGGGGTTGACAGCTGATTTCACCGACTGTAGAGCCGTCTGAGGCCGACGTTCTCCAAACTCAAACTCTGTCTCATATCCTTTACAATTTGTACTATCTGCCATCACGCACACGGCGAAACGGGACGTCAGCATCAATGAGGTCATCGCTGAGAGAGAGCGATGACATCATCACCTCAGGATGGAAATCAACGGTTTTTAAAGCTTTTCACGTGTCGGTTCTGATCTCTACCTGCCAACACCAGAGTACAATATATATATATATATATATATATATATATATATACCGCTCCCACACATAAACACACATGTTACGGTTCACAACACACACACACACACACACACACACACACACACACACACACACACACACACACATATAGATATCAGCCGATCCTCTTCTAATACAAATTGGGAAATAAGTGGACGAATGGTCGTTCGCTGGTCAAACGCGTGATGAGCGGTTCTTACATGTGATGGACTAATAAAAGGTCACATATGTACATGAATATATCTATATTCTAATCCCATAAACACTTTCCCTCGTGTTGTTTCATGGCTGCATCGCTTGGATCCAGCGGTGCAGAGCGCCGTGCGTGCCTCAGGGAAAGCTAGGAGGCTGTACAGTTATCTCCCGTTGTGTAATGCTCAACTATACAACCTACTACCTCAACCTGGGAGCAAGCAGACCGGACAACGGGGCGGCGTGGCTCAGGGGGGGGTCAACTACACATTTAACACTTTAAAGTGTTTAACTCGATGCTCTCTGTGAACACAGAGCAGAGGAACACGTTGAGGCCTTTACACACCGGGGGGGGGGGGGCAATTCATTCAAACGGTAATAGATTTTATTGAACTGTTTTTACGCTGCAAATAAAAGCGCCATTTTTTACAGAATAAGGTCGATTTTTCGGAGCTTTCAAACCGACGATGAAGGCGTCGACCAATCAGAGCGGGTTGGAGAAGCTCAGCAGTCCGATACCAAGACTCTAAGACTCTAAGACTCTAAGACTCTAAGACTCTAAGACTCTAAGACTCTACGCTTCATTACTCCTTTCATCTTAGACAAAGGAAGCACAGACTGGGTTTGCTCCGTCTGTCCTTACCTTTCACAATAAAAGCCCATAGACATATAATATAGTACTTTTAGTACCTAATTGTTTTTGGGGTGACGAGGTTGATTCTTCTGAGCTTTCATACTGAGAATAAAGGATCAACTGAACAACACGGAGGCTCCGTAGTTTGAACCAAGACGACAAACTTTATTACATCGCTCAGCGTTGACAAAGGCAGCGCGGACCGGATCCACTACTCCCGTTCTTACCTTTCACAATAAAAGCCCTAGACATATACAAAAAGAAACTGAATTAAATATCTCACAGTAGCTTTAGGCTATAAAAGTGTTTACCTCAGACATCTTTTATTAAAAGTGTTGCAAATACTTCTAATAGTTTAGTGTCTTTTATTGGTAAACGCCCCCCCGTTGTGTAAAGACTTTAACTCCAAAGCTTCTCCAAACTCTTTTACTCCACTGACCCCCCCCCCCCTTACAGTTGCTCATTTGAACCTGTTCACATGTGGGAGGTGATGGCCGTTTGATGGCCGTTTGGGAGAAAACAAGCGTCGCTGTGCGTCCTCTAATTGGACCGACGTCTCCTTCATTAACACCAGAAAGGACTCGAGCTGCAGCTCCATGAATGACGACCGAAAATAGTCTCCTCCAGTTTATTTACTGACTAACATTTCAAATACACACAGGAGGAAACGGTGTCTGTGTTTATAATTGACCCCTCACAGTCCAGTTACCTCTGGAGTCGGTTAGATCTTCATCTCTCTAAAACAGGCTTTAAATGAGGAAGCTGAGCTTGACTTCAGCTGCAGTGGAAGCCTTCCTCGGTGTCTCTCGACGGGGTTAATACAGTTGGCGAGCAGCCCGAGCTGAGTTCCGCTGACGCTGCTCGGTGTCGATGGAGCCGCACAGACGCAGACCTGTAGACACAAGCTTGTGGTGTCGGTTCACACAAGTTCGGATCTACGGGTTCGAGGCTGTGAGCAGATGACTTCATACGTCCATCAGCAGGACGGGACGGAGGAAACCTCCCCTATAATAAACCTTTACAACATGTATATATATAGATACGTCTATCTATACACATGTAAATAAAGCACCTCGTTCAGGAGTCATTCCTAATGTGAAAGAGTCGAATATTCAACAGGAATAACTCTCCTTTAAGTCTCCTTCTACATGAAAGTTGATCAATTGATCGATTTTAAAAGGACAAACAAGACGAAGGTCACATGTTGACATTTAACTGGAGTCAAATTGAATAATAAACACAAAAACATTTATCAAATTATTGCCACAATTATGAAATGTTTCCTGATCCCAGAATGCACTGCTTCATCTCTGAACTCCATGTTCTTCATTATTGACCGACAGGTTGTTATATTAAATGTTGACAATAAAAAGCAGCTTTCATCAAACCGACACGTACAGTAAACAATAAACACTGAAATATGAAGTCAAATAATAATCCGACATGTTGATGTTCATGTTACTGAATTAAAGATAAAACCTCAAATAAATTGACTGAAGTAGTTCTGTAAAATTATAATTATAATAATTCACAGATTCTCTTAAATGTATAAATTCATAAATGAAAATAATATTTTGCAGCTAAAAAAAATCTTAGATTGAGAAAACACACCAGCATCATCGTCTATGATACATTATAAATATATTTAATGTGTTATAATCTGCTTATAGCACTTCATCATTAAAACACTAAAATACTTTACAACAATAATTACAACACATGGTAACGTATTTCACAATGAGGTCAACGCTCATAATAAACTCACTGTGTGTATTATAATTACCATAATAATACATTAAGCTCTTTATGAATACATTACTGTTATAACCCGTCATCATGTGTCATACCTTACTTTAAGGGACATAAATCAAACATATTTAGGTTTCTGCATGTTGTTCTGGCAAAGATTACTAAAGATCATAATGTTTTAATAAAGATTATAATGTTTTAATAAAGATTATAATGTTTTAATAAAGATTATAATGTTTAAATAAAGATTATAATGTTTTAATAAAGATTATAATGTTTTAATAAAGATTATAATGTTTTAATAAAGATTATAATGTTTTAATAAAGATTATAATGTTTTAATAAAGATTATAATGTTTAAATAAAGATTATAATGTTTTAATAAAGATTATAATGTTTAAATAAAGATTATAATGTTTTAATAAAGATTATAATGTTTTAATAAAGATTATAATGTTTTAATAAAGATTATAATGTTTTAATAAAGATTATAATGTTTTAATAAAGATTATAATGTTTTAATAAAGATTATAAATCAACTATAATTCTTGGAAAAATCCAATGAGTTTGCAGAAATGATCAAATATTACGAGTCATTATAAAAAGATATATAATGTGTTATGATTATTGTTATGAAGCATTAAGAATTATTGTAGCTAAGATAATAATATTTCTATAATAAAACAGATTATAACACGTTATTAGTATGTTTATAATGCGTTATAGACGTCACCCACACTTCACAGGACTGTTCTCTATTAAAGGAACAATAAACTTATTTTACATACGCTGTAATATTAAAACATTTCTCTGAAGCTGAAAGACACCAATCCACGCTCACATTCCTGTCGCTCTGCAGCACAACGAAGTAAAAACTTCTCAAACTCCGAGATGAAAAAGAGAGCCCCCCCCCCCCCCCCACGCCTGCATTTAAATGAGACGTCTGACTTTGAAGCTGCTTAAAGTATGTCAGTGGGTCTCTGCCAGCGAGTTGAAAGACACCTTGAGATTGGCCGAACAAAGAGGTCAGCGGGGTCCACGGCACCCTGCTGCCCCCTCACCTACCATGTGTGTGTGTGTGTGTGTGTGTGTGTGAGGAAGACTCCACAGACAAGACCCAGCTACAGGGCCGCCACCTGCATTGTTCAGCACAACAACGCTAGCGGCCAAACCCGGCGGCGCCACCAAAATCTACCCAGCAACAGAGGTGCTGTGTGTGTGTGTGTGTGTGTGTGTGTGTGTGGAGGTTCAACAGAGGTGAAGCAGTGAGAGGTGAGGAGGTGGTGTGTCGTTCTATCACGCCGTGTCAACAGATAGCACCGGCTCAACCAACAGGTAGCGCTGAGTTTAAGGCCGCTCTCCACCACAGCTGACGTACAGCAAACATCAGACAGACACACAGACCAACATGAAGAAGAAGCTCGGAGCACATGTGTTGCATGGTGACTTACCGATTTCGCCCTTCTGCTTAGTTCCCCAGTGTTTCCTTCCCTCTCTACTCTCTACTCTGCAGGCCTACGGGGCACCAGGTCCACCGTGGCCCGCCGAAAAACAACCACGAAAAACATGCAACTACAGTATCAGAAGCTCGGGGAAAGAGTGAGACAAAAGAAGAAGAGAGGGAGAGAAATGGCTGGTGGAAGAGGGGGGGGGGGAGAAGGAGGGGAAAAGTAAACGATAACAGAAAAACACTCGTTTTTTGGGGTGTTTTTTTTTTTTTTTTTTACAATTTCGCTTCACCGCACGCCAGTAATGATATCTCTGTAACAAAAAAAAGCTGGAGCTGCTTCCCTGCACTACGAGCAAATGACAAGCAACATCTGTTTTGTGAGAACAAGCCAAAATCCCAGCCTTAAAAAAAAAGAAGGAAAGAAACGGCTTCTCTCTGTTTCTCAGTCTTGAAACTGCAAAACTCTCCTCGTCTGTTGGACTCGCTCACTCGCTCAGCTCAATAAGGCAAACAAAAAAAAAGGGGAGTGTGGAAATTCAGCGAAGGGAAAATGCAGCCATGAAGCCATCCTCCTGTCACCCCTGAACCTCTCCCCTTTCCCTCCCTTTCCTCTCCCTTTTCTCCTCCCTGCACACTCCTTCTTCCTCATCTCCCCCCTCCCTCCTTCCTTCCTTTCCTTTCCAAAACGCAAGAGACAGTCCAGGTATAGCTACTACTCACTCAGTCAGTCCTTCTCTTTCCCAAAACGCCCCACTACTCCCCGACACACACACACACACACTTGTATCCTCGTCTCCCAGAGCGTCCCACACAGCCAGAAGCAGACTGGACTGGCGTGCACGTACACACACACACACACACACACACACACTAACAAAAGTGCATATACAGAAATGCATGTACACGCATTTCTTGGAAAGCTTCCATGCACCAAAAAAACCTGAATACCGATCTTTAGTTAGCCTCGGCTGCGAATAGAAAAAAAAAGAAGGGAGTCATTTCGGGACTTGGCTCTTGGTTTACCGAGACACAGATACAGACTCGTTTCACCATATGCCTGCCTCTCACAGCTCATAATACTACAGAAATAATACAAACGGTGCTCCGTCACCGATATCTCTTCATAGCGTCCAGCTCCGCTAATCGCAGAGTGAGGACGACATTTAGGCAAAAAAAAAAGAGCTGCAGAGCTGCTGGACTTTGTTTGTGGTTTCTTTTTTAGAAGTAATAGGTCGGGTCGTGCAGTTCTCCGAATGCTAGTGGCAGCACATGAGCTCTGTTCCATTATAGGACATAAGTGGGTGCCAAGTGAATCAATACAGCACTCAGAGACAGCTCCAGTTTGAGCTGCAGGAGCTACAGATGCACAGCCTCCACTGAGGGCCGTGCAGGTTCTCACTCTGTTTTAGCCAAACATCACATTGAGGCGGAAGGAAAACCGAAATCTGGTCCACAGAAAGCCGGGCTCCCTTCCTTCCCCTCATCTATATTCTTTTCGGTAAGAGGCGTCACCGACCGGCTGGTCTCGGTGAACAGGGGGGCATGCTGCGCGATGACATCACATCACAGGAATTCTGGGTATTCAAGCAAGAGGAACAGATCACCCAAAAATAAAATGCATCCAGTCATCCGGGTAATTATGGATCCCGTTGCAGTTCTGGGCCGAAACCAAAGACTCGCCTTCATTCCGACCCAAATTCTAACCAAACCGAACCACCGCCGTGTGTAATTGTATCATATTCATCTTTATATTTAACCGCCTCAAGCTTTAGCTGAACCTATTTTAGCCTCATGCCGTAAACCAAACGTACAGTTAGATGGGCCAATCACAGCACCTGCTGCTGGGGATCCATACATAGCCAAAGACAGTTGTTTAATTCTGTCGACGAGAAGTTCATGCTCCTCATATATGATCATTCAATCGGGATTACTGAATATCGGTTTGGTTTGTTTTTTTCTGAAAAGATATATTTTTTGACAATCTTTGTTCAACAACTTTCAGCGCTGACTTAAGGGTGGAACCAGAATCCTATAACATTATATCAGGTGCATTGACAGATGGGCATGAAACATCAATGTTCCTGACACAGACAACCCAACCAAGAGGCATTGAACACCCTAAACCTGTTGATGGGTCCTCCAACATCTTTGTGTCACTAATAAAGTGGAAGAAAGTAAAACAACTCAAGTAAAGTTTGGAAAAACATAAAATAAAACTCAACAGTGATTCCTGGCCTGAGATGGGAAACGACCGTTAGAAGAGCTTATATCTCTCAACACCTGCATCACTACACCCTTGATTTCCACTATAACTCATGACTTTTCCAACATCTTTATTCCACAATATGATCGACATTATGTTCGCCAAGAAACAGCAACGCTGGAAAACTGCATTCAAATGTCATACCGAGGTGAAACCTTAGCAAGTTCCTTGTTCTGAAGAAGAGGAGTGGAAGAGCAAGTAGGAGTTGAACACTGTTTGTAACTGTATGTTAGTAACTGAGATTCTTCACTCGGGTCACGTGGTGATACCACCATTAGCTAAAAAGGGTCAGAAGCTCCAGAAATGGTCAAAAGGTCCAAAAGTCTGCTCGTAAGTGAAGCTTGAGCTGTTGAATAATTTCAAAAATCTCCATGCTCATCTACAAAAAAGAGCACAAAGTTGAACCACTTTCCATGATGTTAAAAGGGTCTCAGGGTATATTTTGAATTTGCAGTTTTTGAATTCAGAAGTAGAAGCTTTAAGGAGTCTTCTCCCAGACTGCCGTTGGAGCAGAGCTCAGTGAATCATACGGAGGTAAACATTGGACGTTTGGATAAACACTGCAGATATATACATTTAGCAAACATCCGACTGACTTTTTCTGGGCACTCACCCGTTTTCTTTGTCTTCTAATGATCTCTCGTCGAGTCTCCAGTCGTCTCCAAATCGTGAACAAGTCTCTTCTATCAGGTGTCGTCCCACAGGCCCTGAAAACATGAAGCCACTCTTGAAAAATGTATCTCGACACGTCACTAATGAACAATTATAGGCCCGTATCAAATGTATCAGCTTATAAGTAAAAGCATTGAGAAAGCTGCTGAACTATTTCATGGCACGTAACAACTATTGAGATGCGTTCCGATCAGGTTTGCACTGAGACGACTCTTGTTAAGGTTTTCGATGACCTCCATTTAAACACATGGTGGCAGAATTCAGTGCTGAACTTGGTGCTGAATTCGGTGCGTTCGACCACAACTAGACCAACTGGAACTCTGGGTGGGACCTTCTGGCACAGCACTAAACTGGGTAGTTTGGAGACTTTGCGTCTGTATTTAAGTACACATCCGAGTGGACAGACATGCGGAGTTCCCCAAGGCTCCATTCTGGGGCCTCTTCTGTTCAACGTCTACGTGCTTCCATTGGCTTAGATTTAAGCAAAACGACAAAATAAGTTACAATATATTATGCAGATGACACACACATTTACCATTTCACCAGAGGACTATGGTCCAAAACAAGCATTGAGTAAGTGCATTGTACAAATCAACTGGATTAATTAAACAAAGACAGAACTGAGGGTGGTTGTTTTTGGAGCTAAGAAGGAACGATTAAAAGTCAGATCTCAACTTCAACGGCAATAAAAAACCCAAAACAAGCCCGAAATCGGTGAAGTCATGGACTCAGACCTGAATTTTAACAGCCACATTAAGACAATTACAAAATCAGTTTAAGAATATATCAAGGATTAAAGGATTAAAGGACTTGTGTCTCAGCAGGACTTGGTAAAACCTTTATCTTCAGCAGACTCGATCAGTGTAACGATGTCTTCACAGGTCTTCTTTAAAAAACCTGCAGTTGATTCAGAACGCTGCTGCTCGTCCCAACTGAGACCAAGAAAGTGGATCACATCACTCCAGTTCTAAAGGTCTTTACACTGGTTTCCTGTCGGTCAGAGAACTGGTTTCAAAATACTACTGTTGGTTCATGAAGCACTGAATGGTTTAATAGATTATGAAGCATCCAGACCTCTCAGCTGCTTTCATCAAAGCTAAACATGGAGAAGGTTCTATGTTCTATATATCTGGTACAAACTCACAGAAAACAACTCTCACTTCTTTTAGATCAAGGCTGGAGACTTCTCTGTTTCTGCCTTTTATCAGATATTGAGTTACACTGTTGTATTGGTGCTTTTGAATTCCCTTGTTGCTGAAATGTGTTATATAAATGAACTTGCCTCGTCTTGCCTAATCCACCCGTCACTGACATACTCGGATTCCATTATGACCTCTTGCACACAGATAACTTGCATAAAGTTTTCTTCAGGGAGTAAAAAAACCAAAAACAAATAAATGCCTTAAACTCAAAGTAGATCCACAATAATCTCGCTGTAATGAAATTCAAGCCTTTAGCCTAAGTCGGGGGTTCAAAATATGTGTTTGCCGCGGTCCTTGTTATCCCTTCAAATTGCTTCTCATGCTAAAATGAAAGTTGGATAGTACCATTTCATAGATGGTGGATTATGGATTGAAAATGCACACGATGAACTCCGACCTGAGTTGTACTATGTTGGACTGGATGCACGGCTGGCTGGTCCGTATCAGCTCTCTGCAGGCTGACTTTAGGTTTCTTTAAAACAAGTTGAAACATTACCGGATGATTAGCGGAGTGTTGTCCTTTTCTACTTTAAGACTTCAGGATTAGTCCTTGGCCAACTTTTAATTTAAACAGCTCCTTATGAACTGAACTCCATGCAGAGAGCTCTGTAAGTGGGCTGTTTTACATTTCTGTTGAAGTTTACCGGCACTTTCTTTCATGCAGCGTGAGCAGCTTGTCTTTGGCGTCTTCGGGCGCAGAATCTCACCCTTTTTTTTCTAAAATTCAGTGTCTGCACCCTTTTCCATCTTCTCTCTTCTCTTCTCTCTCTCTTCTCCCTCCATCTGATATTCTGCTCACGCACAACTGCGGCAGCCCTCCTCCAATCGCTGGCATTAATCCACACCTCAGACCCCCCAGACACACTGTCTGCTCTCCCACAATGCACCTCAGCTCCAAAACTTTTCCCAGACACATTTGGCCTTCTCTCTATCGCTTACCTCTCCCTCCCTCTTGAGCCCCTTTTTCTTTCAGCCGGTCTCCCCGTGGCTCTTCATCGTCCAATTTCATTTGCTCGGCCTCTTTCTTTCTCAAACTCTCTAAATTTCCCCTTTTCTTTCTTTCTATTCAGCCACGGCCGGTCTGACAAAAGTATCTCCTAATCTTCCCCGGAGTCCATTTGACATAAAATGGCGGCACTGCAACCGACAAATACCGGTCGTCCCTCCAACACTGGAGAGCAGAGCAGAGCTGTTCCTGAAACATGTTTATGTCACGGACCCCCAAAGTAGACCAAGAGAACTGTCCCAGACCCCATTGATCAGGATGTGTGCAAACCAGGGGCACAAACCCTCACAAAGTCTCTAATTATGCGATTTAGAAATAAAGGTTTTAACGGTGTGTTTCTGCATCTGGATCTCATTGAGTTGTTGTCATTGCCCCAAAAAACACAACCGAAGACGAGGAAGAAGATGTACATGTACTCAAAGACGTGTCTTGATATTTTCAGGAACATGGTGGGCAAGGAGCTGGTGCCGATGTTTGTGTAACATATATTTAATATTCAAGAAGTTTGCGAGACAAGTATCGGTGTTAATGCTAAACCATAAACAAGTCTTGTTACTGATTCGCTCACTCCGATAGAAAGAGTCTTTCAGATGTAACACGTTACGTGCTTATCCCCGCAATGTTACCGTTTTTATTTACAACCAGGCGGCAACCTCCGGTTCTGACGAGTGGAAAATGACTCTACTTCTCTCTTGATTTATTACCTCAGTAAACATTGTAAACATGAGTTTATGGTCTCAATCTCTAGTTTCAAGTCTTCTTCAATACAGCATGATGTTCATTTAGTACATGATGGTCCATTTAGAGTCAAACAGACCATAAAGAAGGGTATGCTTTAGGGGCGGGCTTACAGTGATTGACAGGTCTCTACCAGAGACCTATACGTGTCTTCATATCACTTCCGATCACCGGTTAGATGGCGACAGTCGTAATTGAAGATCACACACGACCTCGTACAGGAAATGTTCCTGATCATTTCATTTCAATGGCTGCGTGCGTGAAAGGCTCTTCAGTCAATCAACATCTTCAGAATATAAGTAGAAAGTATTGAAAACCAGAGCGATGTGTTGTCGGGGAAGCATCGCTGTAATATAAAAAGAGGATCACAGAGTTAAGTCATGAAAGCAGAGGAGCACCTGCTGAGGATCACCACAGAATGAATTTATCAATTGTTTTGCTAATCTTCAGCGGTATGCCCGGCTCCTTAAAATTCTTGCAGTGCACGGTCACTAATTTATTGCACGGTCACTAATTTATTCTTTGGCAATCGACTCCGGGCAATGAAAAGACCCCTCTGCAAAGGCCACTAATCAGCATCTGCTGGCTTGGACGGGTAGTCTCCCTTCCGACAGTGTTTTCCTCGTAAGGGTTTTAACTTTTATCAGCGATCTCGTTTGGCTCTGGTCTTGGGATTCTTTCTGTTGTGCTGGGAAAAGACAAAGCTAAGAGGATTGAATTGGGAGCTGCCGGCAAGACATGATGGGAAGTGGAGATAGAAACTGGAACAAAGCAGTCCTCCTGGTAGATAAAGATTCATCCGAGAGAAAACTAATAAAGAACGAGTCTTATTTCAGTGAGAGATGATTATGAGGGAACTCTTTGTATTCAGTTCCTTAGAAGTTGATGAGTTTCATGACCAAAGACTTGAACGCTATTGCCATTTCAGCCCAGTGTCAACAAACAAGAACTGTGTTTGACACAACACGTTGGAGTTGTATGGTTTTGTTGCCTAAACCTAACTTTCGTTATTCACTTAACATTGTCCCGAAGAACAGTTGTTCTGAGAGACACGGACAATTCGTGTCCCTGTACACGAAACCTATTTATTTCATTTCGTGACAATTTCACGAATTGCCGTGAGACTGTCGGTTATAGTTGTCTTTATCCATTCCCCTTCAACTTTACATAGTGTTACATGTGGTTGAGGATGGGGTGTATTAGGAAATAGGCAACGTTTTTCAGCAAAGATCGCAGGTACAGTCAGTAAAAAGGCAAACGTTGTGGTCCGTCAAAGATCAAGCTCCACACCTTCGCTCCATCGTTCACACTACTTCCTGAATTGGCACTGAAGTTTGGCATCGGACGCAAATCACGAGGTGCAGAATCGTCCAATGTTGACGACAGCTGCTTTAGTTCTTGCCCGGGTACTTTTGTTTAAACTACATTTAACATCGCCGGTTGACGGTTGCTTCTTTAGCAAAATGACGAAAGGGATTTGTAGAAAAACACGATCAAAATGAACTCAAACCGGATCAAATGTAACACAAACAATCTTCATCAAATCAATCTCATTGGCGGTGATGAGTTTGTCACGTCTGTGTGTTTAAGTCATTATTCACCTCATATATCAGCGAACTGATTCATCGGTCTCACTGTGCCGTCCAGCCCTTTGTTTGCCTTTCTTGCTGTTCTTTTGTTTCCCTCGTTGTACGCTCCCTCGTTCTCTCCTCCCTCCCTCCCGTTTGCTTCTCTTCCTCCTCTCTCCATCTCTCTGCCAGCTTGCTCCGCCCCCTTTATCGCCTCCCCCACCCTCCCCACTCGGCGTTCGTGTCCTCACATGACCCTGCTTGGCCTGAATCGCTGTCGGTGCCCATTTGGATCGGGCACAGCTGGTGCTGCCGCTGAAAGCCGAGTGCCATTACCGCCGCTGTCTACTGTCTGACACACACGTCTCCACAGCGACACCAGCCCTGTTCCTCTGATCCTCGTGGTGTCAATGCACCCACTCCTGCTTCTTCTGTGGTTTAGTTCGTATATCTCTTTTTATTTTCCTGCCGTAAGGAACCATCGGTCAAGTCTCTGACATTCAGGAAATTAGAAATGAAGAATATAAACATGAACCTGGCAGACATTTTCAGAAAAAAATAAAAAAGGACCGCAAAGCGTGGATGAGAGGAAGGGGCCGTTTACGTCCAATCAGATGCCACGGGTCGATACAGACCAGGAAGTGGAGAGTGTGTGTGTGTTGCGTGCAGCCGATTGGACGGCCGCTGCAGCAAATGGCTCACTTTGTGCCGGTTGCCGATAAGCTCAGTGAAAGCAGAAGAAGAGAAAAATCAAAGCGTGCAGAGAGAAGCTCCGATAACGCAGCGCTCGTACACGATAAGAACAATAAGAACAATAAGAACAATAAGAACAATACGTCATTTGGTATTTGTTACAATCTAACATATTAATGAATGTGAGCTTTTGTACATAGACATACATGTGATTATATTGTATTATACATTAATCTGTGCTCCTAATGGGATTATAATGTTAATATATTCTTTTAATTTAAACAGGAAGTAGGACATTTACTATAAAAATAAAAGCCCCAGATGAACTGAACCCTCTTTTAAAGTAGCATCAACCTGTGGGAGGTCATTTTTATAGCATGTTAAAAATATTAAAACAACGCTTGTAAACTGTACTATTGACGATCACAGGAGCTGTTTGTAGGCAAAAATAAATATAGTTTTTGCAAACCTGCATGGAGAGTTTTAAAAGGATAAAAAGAACATGTGCTATGAAAGAAACAATGAACTCTGACTTGTGACGACTCATGAGTCCGTTTTCCAGTAACATTAATTCAGTGTTGAAGGTGAAATGATGGAGGGAGAATCAGGAGGAGGCTGACAGGAGGATTAACGTTTAGTAACCGGACAGGACGTCACCTGTGACGTGTGTTTACTTGCTGTTCTCAATGAATGTACCAGCATTACACTACAGGTAAAGACTGTGAGGATAACCAGGAATCAAATCTTTGTTTTTCACGTGAATCTCGACAAACAAACCAACGAACAAGGAGAACTTTTTAAAAATCATCTATTATGGGACAAAGGTAGGATATAATGGACACGCATTCATATGTTTCGTCCACATCGATGAGCGGTACTTCACGAGTTAACGTATTTAACTCTCAACACTGAAACAATCAAACCTTTTGAAGGGCGAACACTTCCATCAACATGTTGTTATGGACACAAGAGATGAAGGGTAGGTCACGAGCTGCTGAACGCTGAGCAGTCCTTTCACATCGATGCACAGAAGAACATTTAATCAGTGAAACGTGTCTCAACAGAGTCTTGGTGTTCATCTGGATTGAGAATGTGCTCAGAATGAAAGAGAATTCTTTCACCATCATGTTCAACACAAACACTCGAGATCAGTGATTCTCAACTGGTGGCTTGTTTTATTTTGAAGGGGATGTTTTATGCAGCGGAGTGCCGTCTATTCACACTATTTGGTGTTAATGCCTTGTAATGCTAATATCAGCAGAGGATGAACTGAAGACTATCCCTCTGTCTAATGACACTATGAGTAGACGGATTGAAGACATCAAACAACAGACCACAGCTCCAATTTAGGCAAGTGGTCATTTTGCATTACAAATGAATCTACAGACATAAACAAAGCAGTTTTACTGGTTTACGTGAAACGTGGGACGGGGACCTACAGGAACAGTTTCTCTGCACAAGAGAGCTCCTATACTACGACTGTAGAGGACATGTTCAGCTCAGGTCCAACCTGCACCATCTTTACATTAAATACATTTAAATAAAGTAATATGTATAATATCTGTTGTTTTTTTATGCTTTTGTTGTGTTTTTATTAGACTGTGATCGGCCAGTAAACCCACAGCCCGGTGGATTAAATCTGCCTGTGAGCAGAGTCATGCCGACCAGTTTTACAGCTGAACGTCACCAATCAAACTCCAGGCAGAGTTTCTCCGTTGTCCAATCAGACGGCAGGACTTTAATTTAACTTTGTAAGCAATCGCAGCTTGTAGTAGTTTGGGGAGTAACACAGAGGATGCTCCGGTGGGAAATGAACGCTGCTGGTCAGATCTCGCTCCGACGTTTATCCTCCTCCAGAGTCATAACCAACGTCCCAACACGACCACACTGTCCAA
The DNA here is from genome assembly GCA_032191485.1 of Leptoclinus maculatus. Classification (NCBI taxonomy): domain Eukaryota; kingdom Metazoa; phylum Chordata; class Actinopteri; order Perciformes; family Stichaeidae; genus Leptoclinus; species Leptoclinus maculatus. The sequence continues at coordinate 21,933 of JAVDOI010000166.1, forward strand.
TTAATGACGGAAGTCTCAACTTCCCTGCCAGATCTAATTGTAACTAACAGTATATTGTTTCACAGTGTAACACTGCTTATGTTTTAAAGCCTCAAGTTCGCCATGTTGTAATACGGCCGTCTCCATGTTGTTGTTTTTTCTCAACCAGTGAACAGGAAGTGACCACATCTGGACTGAGGAGGAGTGACGTAGAGACGCCGTATACATCTCTGATAGAGACCTGTCAATCACTGTGTAGCCCCGCCCTAAAGCATCCCCTGCTTTATGGTCTGTTTGACTCTAAATGGACCATAATGTACTAAATGAACATCATGCTGTATTGAAGAAGACTTGAAACTAGAGATTGAGACCATAAACTCATGTTTACTGAGGTAATAAATCAATTGTTTGACTCACTAATATTCAGGCTGAATAAACTAAATAAACCAAAGCTATGAAGAAAAGAAGGTACAACCAGTTAGATTTGAACTGTTAGTTCTTCTGTATGCGTGGGAGTTATGGATTAAGCTCACAAAGTCATGAAAACAGAGCGTGTCATCTCTATCGTGTGCACACACACACAACACACTCATGACCTTAGAATATATGTATTCTTCTTCTCCTGCAGACACTTCGGTTATATTCATCTCTTTACATCTTTACCTCCTCTCCCTCCAGTCACCATATTCCTCCCTGCAGAACTGCAGCTCTTCACGCAGCACTTTTCATTGATAATCATTGTATGTAATGCAAAGCGTCGTCTTGGGCTGCCTGTGATCGTGGTTTCACATCCTGCATGTGTAGTATTTCTACGGTAGGTCTAATTGCACAAGTACGTAATTGTCATTAACAGAAGTGTCTGAAGGAAAAGGCAATTAACATGCTGTTACTAATTTAGCCTCAGTGTGCCGACGCAGACTGTTTAATTAGACTTTATAAAGCGTCTTGATTGCTCATTCGGTAAAAAGGCTTTTGTTTGCTGCAGCTCCAGTTGAGTGGAAAAACGGTGAAATACTGTACGTTAACGTGACCGTTTTTAGTTTCCTGCTGATGGAGGTCGAGTTAGAAAGAATTATTAATGTATAGCCTCGACGCTCTGAAGGTTTGGTCCAGTTTTCACTGTCGCTACTTGAAGAGAAGAAGATGGAAGTTTCGACTATTTGTCTCCAATGTTTAGCTTAGCAATAAACGGTTCTGATTGTGTGCGTCTCTGTGTCCGTCCACGGCTAATCTCTCATTCTGCTGCAGTGAAACATGCAGAACATTTTCACCTTGTTGCTGACTTTGGGGGCGAACACGCTTCACTTTAATCAGTCCGATACACGAGACAGGTGTCAGATTGTGGTTGATGTTCATTTAATCACACATTTGTGGTTGTTGCCTTGATACAACACTGTGCTCTTGTTGTTTTGTCTGAAGACAGAAACTCTAATCTAAATCTAGAGTAACAAATAACTTAATCGATCAAATGTTTCAATTAAATAAAGAAAAGACAAATTGCACGAGGCAAAAAAAAAGAAACAAAGTAAAAAATGTGGCAGATTTGGCTGAAAAGCATCTAAAATCTTAATGTTGACAAAAGATGTTAAAGGCAGAATGAGTATGGATTCATAGAGCAATAATCCCTCTCAATCATCTGTATCTGTCTGTATCTGCAGAGACACATTTGATTTATTCTAGTTCTCTTACAGACAGATGTGAAAAGTGTTGAATTTGAGCAGTTTTGCTTTATTTTATTTGTAGAAAACTCAGGTATCACTGGCAGCTGTATTGAAGAGGTTTGTTTTTAAAAAACAGGCCAAAAGATAAAAGCCACATTATAATATTAAAAAAACGAATAAGTACTTTTGAAATCAGTTCCTTTTGTATTTTAGACCAAAACAACTTGAATGAGACGACAAAGGTTGAAATTTTGAGTCCAAACTTTAAAGGACAAATTGACGAAGGTGACATAAATCAACGTCTTTTCTCTCTAACAGCTACTTCTGTCTCTGTATCTGACCCTCTTCCTTTGTAAATCCACCTTTTTGCAGGATTTTAGGATACTCAAATGAGTCCTTCCCCTCTGTCTGTCCTTCTCTCCTCTCCTTGTTATTCACCATGAAGGACGGCCACTGTGAACTGAAAAGCTGGCTGCCTGCCATTCGTTACTCTGCCAGTCGATTTTTCTGCCACTCCCCAACCTCCCCCCCCCCCTCCACTCCGCACACCCTTACCCATCATGCATCTGTCAGACACTGTCTGGGTGCTGCTGCTGCTGCCGCTGCAGAGTTGTGAGGTGAATACAAGAGAGGGAAAATCTGCGCTTTTGTTCTCCCCTCTGTTTTAAAATGAGATTGCTTCATTGCTTTAAAGCCTCCTGAAGACTCTTCTCGTGCCCAAAATGTGTCCAAAATCCTGCTCACTTACTGTAGAGACCCAGATTATTTCAGCAGTTTCAACGCATAGTAAAAAATAATCAATCAGTGGCATTGCCATTCCTCAGAAAGCAGACAAAAGTGACATTTTGTGCGACAAGTTTGCAGACAAAAAATTGCAGCAAAGGATTCTTGGCATTGACCCAGAGAGAGAAACCCAGAGACGGATGTCTGATGGACAGAAAGGAGACACCGGGATCATTTCATAGCCAGAATAATGTAAAACGGAGATGAAGACTTTCAGAAAAGGACGCGATCCTTGCATGCAAATGTCCCACAAAATGATGCAGAAGATTGCCAGCGAGCTCTCTTTTCCTGCTGTTTTGTGGGTATGCGATCCCTGTTTCCGTGGCCTCAGGACTGTGCTTCATATTTAAGTGGATGCTAGGCTCTCCGCCGCAACATGTGCCAAAGCTAACAGAACGGAGTTGAGGTCGTCTATCGTCTTCGGATGGAGCTGTGAGCGATCAGCAGCGTGTCTCCGCTTTGAAGATTTACAACTCCAACATCGTTATTGGAGGATTCTGCAAAACTCAAGACTTCATTTTATGACTTTTTTTAATGTTCAATGCCAGCTTGTTCTTGTTTAGTTGGCTGTTATTGTTGCAATGGTTATGATTAGCTTAAGAAACCTCTGTACTCAAGAACAGCCTAAGATCTGATCGCAGTTAATTATCTTTTTGGCGACCAATAGAAATACGTTATTTCCACACTAGCCGTAGCCCCTAATGTAGTCTTGTCACTTCCCTTCCTACCCAATACGCCACGCCAACATAAATTCAGCACCCCCCGTCAATGGACAGCGACAAATAGCAAGCAGAGTTCCCTCCTAATCAGTAAACACAATATTAAACTCGTCAAAATTAGACAATACGTCAAGAAGTAAGGTTATTGAGCTGGTAGACCTGCAAACATCTCAAGCACAGAGCCGGGATAATAAACTGGTGTAAAACCAGTTTAATACACTAATGAAAACATATTTATTCATTTTATGGGGTTAATACTGGATTCTGATTGGCTGATTCCTGATAATGGATACAAACCAAGTAGTTTGAGTTAGCAATCGTCTCACATTCACACGTTCACTATTCAACTCTGCTAGCATAGCGTTAGCTTTCTCGTAGCTGTGAGGACCAAGTCGTACCTAAGGTCTGAGCTATTTACTGTTGTGAACAACGTTACCGGGAAATAAAGTTGTGGTTTGTGACAAACTTAAATAAATTAATGAATGGTCTTATTGTTTTTTTTTATTGGGCAAGTGACCATAGTATAGGCAGGATGATGCCCTTTGAGGCGTCCATTATCAGGAGTGAACGCTGCCGGTCGGAGGGTTCTAGCCTCCATGCCGTCCATTAATTCCCGATAAGGGACACCTCGCCGGAAATAATACACACTGGCCCTTTAACTCTGGTATTAGTCCTGCCATGTATCTAATAAACATACACTACATGTAATAAAGCATGGAACAATACCGGCTGATAGACGTGCAGAGCGTGTGCTGTAGTTCGACTGTGTGCACAGGTTGTGTGAGGACACGGTGTAATTTATGCTGCAGGATTCTGAGCGGAGTCAGCCAGCCGGAGGATGCCTGGCCCAGAGAAGGAACATGCCTGGAATCTGAGAAGACGGCTCAGCAGCGTCTCCAGATGTAGGCAGAGCGGGTGGCTGCATTACTTATAGAAAAAGGGAGTATAGGGGGGGGGGGGGGGGGGGGGACGCCTTCTGGTATGAATGGAGGCAGCAGACAGAGAGAAAGAGATTGAAAGCGGAGGGCAAACTGAGGTACAGCATGGAGGCAGAGGAGGAGGACGGAGGGAATAGTAAAAGAGTCCTGAGAGAGATGAAGAGGTAGGGGAGGAGAGGAGAGGAGAGGAGGAGGACAGAGGGAATAGTAAAAGAGTCCTGAGAGAGATGAAGAGGTAGGAGAGGAGAGGAGAGGAGAGGAGAGGAGGAGGAGGCAGGGAGTAATGCAAACATGGAGAGACTCCCTGGGAGAAGGCGTGGAGGTAATAAATGATTATGGAAGGTAGAGGCAGATGACTTTTATTTTGAAAAACCGCAGAATTCTAACCCGTCAACTATAACCGAGTACAGAGGCCAATGTCAGAAAACATGGTAATCTGAGATTTAAGTCATAATATTACCAAACAAAAATATGTAATCTTGTCAGTATTAATATGAAGTCATGATATTTGTGTGGACAAGAGATTCATGTCTGTTGTCAGTTAGTTTCGGTTCATTTGATGAAGAGCAGGAAGCTGCTTCTCTAAACTTCGTCCAGAGAGAGTTATGTGCCGACTATAGGGCAGGACGATTATGACTTTATTCACGTAATATTACATATCAATACGACTTGAATCTGAATATTAAGACTTGTTTGGAATGTGCAGAACGTTTTGTGCAGAAATCGTCCTGAAACACACTTGAGCGATTAAATTCATTAAAGTTATCCAGTGATTCATAGATGAATCAAAATGATTTCACGTCTCATTGACTCATTGACTCGGTGCCACGCGCTCATTTAAAGACGTTACTTCCTCAAACAAAAGACAATGGAGGAGTAAAGCATGCATACATGTATGTTGACTCAACATGGAGGAATCTATTGATGTTAAAGACCAATATAATAATCATTGGACGACAACTTGTTCTCAGGAAGACAAAGTTTTAGATGATACTTTCTCACCGTATCGCCAGAATAATGCAGGAGGGTTTTCTCACGAGTGGAGAATTGTTTGCTGAAAAGAAATACCTTCATACTATCTGAATAATAAATATCTATTGAATGTAAAGTCTCTCGTGCATTTAGAGGCCCACCCCCTCTCGAAGAACTTATTTAAATCATTATCGAGAGTGAATCACATTTTTAGTAAAAGTGGAGCCAGGATAGTTTGTAAAACATCGGCCAAGCTGGTTAATCTGTTGACCTCTAAGAGAATAAATACTTTACTGCATTATATTCAATTGCCTGGTATTTTTTTTGGTAAGACATTTCCACCATGAATTGATGCAAAATAAACGTGTGCAGCTGTGCTTTGCATTCCCCCCACATCCTAAACATGCTGTAAAGTGACCCGTCTGGGCCGCTAACCTCTGAACACAAGCTGCTCCGGCTTCAGTATTGCATCCACATACATCTGCTGCTGTCAGCGTAATGGGCTCTGAGTACTGATGTCAAGTATACTTGAACGCCAGGAGAATCCAGTCAGACCGACGCATCAATTCAATCGAGTAGAACAAATGATGCCATGCATCATCCCGATCGTACGGACATGCAGCCATCAATTCTACAATAAGTATGCGATCAATAAAGATGCATCATTTCAACAGTGGACAACACCGACTGGATGATACACACCTTTTCATAAAAAGGTCGATATCGGCACTTTATAATAGAAACCCAGTTCATCACCGGAGAGCAGTCCACAGCTGTAGACTCGCTCTCCAACTGTGAATCATTTATCATGCAAAGCACCTCTCTGGTGCATTTGGCCATATGGGAACATTGTGATGCACTTTGTTTCATAGACAGATGATGACGAGTGAGAGAAGAAGGCAAAGACAGGAAGCAGAGCTGTCTGTGACTTCCTCCGGCTCTTTGAGCCCTCAAGAAGAGCAACGATTTCTTTCCCTCTGAATCTGCTGCAGCACTCCAGCACAGACAATACCACCGAGAGGTGTTTGGCAAGGAAAGATGGAGGAAGAATAGCCCCATGTGCTACTGAACACACTAACTTCAATAGAGAGAATTGCACGGAAGTAGCTGCTATTAACTCAATGCACAGCACTCGAGAACCTTTGGCTTTCAAATGAATGATGGTAAAGGTCAACAGCATGTGGGTGATATGGAGGAACTGAAGAAAGGCTTGTTGTAAAGGACCTATTTAACGTGACAGATGTGCAAGGAAACACAAACAGTGAGCTGCTAGCAGCTGTTAAACGGTACCAGGGTCGTCGGGGTCGCCAGGTTGTTTTTGCCAAAACTGAAGCTCTGATTGTTTGTTAGTGTAGCACCGAATATGATTTGAAATGTCTGATAGTCTTTGTAACATAACAGACTTTCAAAGTAAAGGCAGGGCTCTGTGCGTGTTCGCGGTGGGGTTCTGATGGTTAGCGGGGAATAGAAGGGAAGAAATGAGTCAAACAGACCATAAAGCAGGGGATGCTTTAGGGCGGGGCTACACAGTGATTGACAGGTCTCTACCAGACGTATACAGCATTTAAAGCTTTAAAGTGAGACTGTATAACTTTTTACTCTGTGACAATGATGGGATAATACTAAATATTAAATCTACTGTCAAAGGGTAGAAGAGTCCTACAATCAGTGAAATGACTTCTATATTTCCGTTGTACGGTAATATTCACCTAAAGTTTCCTGGTCGTACCAGAGCAAGTAAAGCTGTAGAAGCTAAAACATTGAGTGAAATGAGCGCGAGTGAGTTTAAACGCTCTTTAATTCAACTTCTCCTTTGTAAGTGGAATAACGAGGTATTTGGTCTTCCATAAGTTAGAGACTTGTAGCTTAAAAGCAACAAATGAAACGTGGGAGAAACTGTTAAAATGGTGGACTTGTGAACCTGAACCATATTCCTCCTACACAAACCTTCGGGGGATTCAAATGTTTCTTTTTTTTCTACTTCTTTCCATCCTTTGTTCTGTAATTGTCTCCATCTAGCCTCTGTGTGGATGGTTTAATGCTTTAAATGGGACTAATACTGGATCCTTATTGCTCCCCGAGAGGTTGTGGGCTTCCGATTGCCCCCCACAGCTCACTGATTCTGTACTTTCTACCAAGGAATACCATTGGTATGAGAGGTAATCTGTGTACTGTACAGCACCTTTGGGCAACAAACACAAACACCAGGTCACGTGGGATCAGTATGCTTTGTTTGTACTGTGGACATTTTTCTTAGTCTTCAGAGCAGAATAAAAGAGAAAAGTTCTAGACCTTTTCAAACTAAAACATGGCTGAATGAGCTCCACTCCCTGCAGCTGAAAATTGAAGCCTTGTGGAAGAATTTAACATTTACAAGATTGTTTTACGACATAAATTTGGTAACGAGAGAAGGAATGGCAGATTCCAAGTGGCTAATGCCGTCTCTTGGAATGATACCCTATTATTACTTCCTCTACCTCTGATTGGAAAGATGTGTGGGTGGTTCGATTGAAGTCATTGATTTTGTGCGAGCCAATGTTCAAAATCAATGAATACTGTACTTTCAAGGTTGGACGCCTTCATGTTGGTGGATTGGGTGCTAGTTGTCAGGGTGGACTTAATGATGACGGTCCTTACCTTTCTGTGAATCTCCTCACAGGCCCGACCGTCTTCACCAGCAGAGTCCTCCATTGTTTACTGCTGTGAACAGAAACAATTGTTGTTATCTTCCATTTCCGAAACTCAATCACGTTCAGGACTTTCCACATGACAAATTGACAGATCAAGAATGGGCTAAAAATAGGTCGGAAGAGAAAGAACTTTTGAATGATGACCGTTGTTAGAAGTAGCCTACTTGACTTTTAATTGTCATCTATTGCTGCATTAACTTGCACTCGGACATCAGAGTTTCACTATTGTAAATTTCCGACCACTCACAACTTTTGATATATATATATATTTATCAATAGATGAGGCAAAGGCACCCCCCCCCCCCCCCTTGGAACCACAACAGGCAAGTTAGCATACAGTCATTTAGCCGGATGCCAGCTCGTTACCGGGCAGAAACCTCCGGTTCCGAAAAGTGAAGTCAAAGCTTCATGTGTTAAAGCTGCATTCTCTATAGTGTCCACCAGGGGGGCGACTCCTCTGGTTGTATAGAAGTCTATGAGAAAATGACTCTACTTCTCTCTTGATTTATTACCTCAGTAAACATTGTAAACATGAGTTTATGGTCTCAATCTCTAGTTTCAAGTCTTCTTCAATACAGCATGATGTTCATTTAGTAGATGATGGTCCATTTAGAGTCAAACAGACCATGAAGCAAAAATCCAAGATGGCGACGGCCAAAAACCAATGGGAGACGTCACGACGACGACGACGACATCCAAGTCTTTTAAACAGTCTACGCGTGTCACTAACATCCTGCCTTCTAGACACCACTGTGATGGGTGAAAACCCAGCCAGCTCCCAATGGCAGCAGGGAACTCTAGAAATCTTTGACTCTACCTTATTTAATTACCTTTTCAATTATTTGTTTATATCACGACACCTCAACCACCACAGGTCTTTTCATGAAAAACCTGTTTTCTGAATAGCAAATGTCGTTCTTTGTAATGTAGAATGTGAACTGTACTCTAGCTAAGAAAACGACACAAATGGCAAAGGCGTACTGAATAATGGAGTGGGAACAAAATGGCAATTAAGTGTGAATATCAGGATAATATGGAACCTCTAATGGAATAGAAATGGTGTTTATGTACCCAAGGTCGCCGACTGCTACGTCGTGCTTCAGAACTGACCCTTGAAGTGACACTTCAAAAACCACTCAACAGCAATAATAACAGTAGATCCACAGAGCAGTGGCCATTATATTACAGCAGATAGAATGAGGACAAAACGCAGTGTGAATCCTGTATATCCAGAATCAAAAGAGCAACAGCTATATTTTTAGCTGTGATGAAAAACAGCATCGAGTCCATTTTCCGGCTAAGTATAACAGGAAACAAACGGTCCTTTAAAGCCTGCGTGAAACCTTTCATCGTTGCTACATTACAAGAGGGCTAAATAAACTCTGCTGACTTTGTATTCTCTAAGAGAAAACTGAGTGGAGGTCAGCGGCGGGCGGCTTTTCTCTGGTCCCCTGTCTCTTTAGAGACAATGACCCTGACTATCAGGGCAGCTTGGCCGGAGATGAGAAGGTAGTTATTTCCAGCGCCCTCCTCATTTATTTGCGTACGCGTTTTAAGAGACCTAAAGCAGCGGGCTGGATGCCTGGGTGCCATGCTGATAAAGCAAGAAGGGGACTCTTACCCAGTGCACTTTTACCCAGGGCCCCTGAGTGAGTCGAGGGGCAGCATGGGGGGGCTACTAAGCAGGGGGATCAGGGCTCTAAGCCAGGCGGATACACTCGGGTGGATAACATGTCTTTAATGCTACTGATGGACTGCCCAACTGGCGCCCCGGCTGGCTGGCACCGTGCCCGGCGTTCTTCCACTGGCTGAGCGGCTGTATAGCTTGGATGGCTGCTGTGAGACAGAGGGGGGAAAGTCAGGGGTGACAGACAGACTGACAGACAGACAGACAGACAGACAGACAGACACACACACACACAGAGGCCAAAGGCAAAGACAGACAGACAGAACACTGACGGACGAACTGGGTGAACTGTAGTCTATACAGGGTGCATACCTACACTACAATCTAAATAGAGATATGAGGTTCAAGTTACGTTTGTGTTGATTCTGTTGGTCCCTGTGGACTAAAGTGGTAGTGTCTCTGAGCACCAGAGTCTCTTTAGAAAACCTCTCATGTTACTGCAGCAGGTCTGACAGTCTGTTCCTCTGGTTCTCCCGTGACTCCCTTCCCTCCAATGGGTCCAGCAATACGTCCTGGGTCTCCAGCAGAGAGGAGAAGCTCTGCTCCTGGAGGAGGAGGAGGAGGAGGAGGAGGAGGAGGAGGAGGAGGAGGAGGAGGAGGAGAGCTGCCGGGAGCTGAGCTCTCCTCTTCCCTCCGGAGCTCCGACTGCAGGTCCAAGGCTGCAGGTGAAGCCGGATCTGGGTCTGTCCACGGTGGACCGGTCTCTGCTGGAGGATCTGGGTCCGTCCACGGTGGACCGGTCTCTGCTGGAGGATCTGGGTCTGTCCACGGTGGACCGGTCTCTGCTGGAGGATCTGGGTCTGTCCACGGTGGACCGGTCTCTGCTGGAGGATCTGGGTCTGTCCACGGTGGACCGGTCTCTGCTGGAGTCTGAGCTGAAGGAGGTTCTGGTGAACCTGCATGAGTTCATCTGGTTTCACCAGAATCCGACCCGGTGGCTCCGATGACGAGCATTAAGAATAACTCTATAGAAATAGACCATCTTCTCTCTGATGGTCTCTGTACTGATGGAGGTCTGATAGAGGATCAGGACTACACTGAGACTGGTTCAGGACCAGATAGAAGTTCCTCACTGTACCTTTAATTACTGTATCACAGTAAAGCATCAACAGATGTTTGACCTCTCATGTATGACCAGTAAAAAGGCACCAAAGAGCAAAATAATAATGCGTTTGAAGAGAGGAAAGCTATAATATCAATCTCCTGGCAGATCTCAAATATCAAAACAGAAAGCAAATGGAGGGAAGAAGCAGATTTCATAGGTTGGAATGTGTATCAACTGCCTCACAGTAAACTGAAGCGGTCAGGTTCACTGCAGCCTTGTCAAACATTTCAGCTCCTGTCCGGCATCGATACGAGTTCTTCATGGTCCAGAACGTCTCTTAATACGCACAGACGGGTCTTTGCCTGCACTTAGCACGAGTCAATGCATTACTAATGTAGGGGAGTTCATAAAAGAGAGCGGAAGTGAAAGCAGGACTTTCAGAAGTAACTAAATCACAATGACGGGTGTGAACAGACTTGGGACACAGACTGGATCAACAGTCATGAGGTTCACTTCATGTTGAGGATGTTTTAAAAAAACAACCGGATATTGTTGTTCATGTAATATTGCTGTTTTTTACGAACAACATTCTTCACTTTAAATATGCATATGACACTTTAATAACAGACTTATTTTAGCGTACTTTTTTAATTGCAGTGTTTATAGTTATGGGCCAAAATCCTTGTCAGTGCAAACGTACTCGGCAATAAAGCGATTTTGATTGTGATTTCCCAGAAGCCTCCAGCAGCATGGGGGGGGGGGGGGGGGGGTCATTTGATCACTAGCTATTCTAGTTCTACTCAGGCACTCGGGGCTCCTTAGTTGTGTTTGTTGGCTCTTCTGTTTATGCTTTTTTTATCTGTAGAAAAATAACTTAAACATCAACGTTAACGCACGAAATATGTGTGACTTTCACTGTGGGGGGGGGGGGGCTGTCCGTAGTACTGAAACCGAGCAGAGGAGACAGACAGAGAGACAGACAGGCAGACAGACAGACACAGAGACAGAGAGACAGACAGACAGAGAGAGAGACAGACAGACGGACAGAGAGACGGACAGAGAGACAGACAGACAGACAGACAGACGGACAGAGAGACAGACAGACAGACAGACAGACGGACAGAGAGACAGACAGACAGACAGACAGGCAGACAGACAGACAGACAGACAGACAGAACTAGCCATTAGTTTGGTTTCTAAGCCAAACTGCCTGCTTTTCATAGTCGTTAATATAATTTCTGGCCCTAATTCTGTTTTCCTCCATTCTAGCGATTACACAGCAGAAAGGATGCACAAAGAGAGGTAGCGGCGTGTAAAGGTTGTTTTGTTTACAGCCCTGTCTCTTCCTGTTAGTGATTATTCATAACAAGCATTAAAGTGCTGCATAAACTTCTGTCAGTCATCAGAATTTGATTTCCCCTCGTCGGCCCCCGATGACGCAGAATGACAATCGTCAAAAACTGAATCACAGAAACAAGTTGATCCGTGTCGGTAGCTTCGTCACGACAGACAGCACTTAAAATAAAACATAAAAAATATCAGTTAGTTCAGTTTAATGTTCAAATAGTCAGGAAAGCTTTGTGAAAAATCTTCTTTATTATTATTATTGTATTATTGTAACCACAGCAGAGGACTCACCACTCTATCAAACACAAACACCGATGATACGTACGGCCACAAACACCGGGACGCTGCTTTGTTTGTAAAAGATGAAGTGACGAGCAGCTGATCGGCTGGAGACTTGATTTAGAGCGCTGCAGGATAAACACAGTGTGCAGTGAGCTCCAACAGGACGGGCCGTCAGGGCTCCGAGGGCTCTCGAGGAAATCAAACTGTGTTTAGATTACCGGACGTTTGGCCGGCCGAGGGTTCGTTCATCAATAAACAGCTGGAGCTCTGGGTCTTAGATTGTGTGTTTGGTTCAACATCTTTTGAGCAGTCGGACCGAACGTTTATCATATATTATTATCACAAACCCTCATCTCCAGAGTCCGTTTAGAAACACAAGCTCCATCTGAACTATTAGTCTGAAGGACAGTCTGACACAACAACACTGAGCTTAATGAGAACGATTAAACATCTTGATCTGGTTCAGGCACTAGCATGGACATTAGGAGCTTATGTGATCATTTGCGTAACATATCTAAACACTTTTTAATGTTATTTCAACAAGACATGGATAAACAAAAAGCTGACGTGAGTCACATTAATGTTCTAGTGGAAGTCATCTCTGTGAAGTTCTCCTTTAAAGGTCCAGTGTCAGCTTAGAATATAAATCATGACCTGAACCATATCTGTGTAATATTTGAAAACAGTTCTATTTTTGCAACGTCGATAAGTAAAAGTTTTGAACGGCACTGATGAATGATGTCATTATGGGGGCGTCGGAACAGTTTCAAAACATCTCTCCAGAGGACTACAGCTGTTAATGTTGATTACTGATTTCAATCAAAAACTACGTTTAAATTGTCTCTAAAAAGTAGGATTTGTTTTTTTATATTTGTGATTATATCAATAATCATAAAAATAACAGCTGGACCCATTTTAAAACAGTAGCACTTTGTATCATTTTGGGACATTTCTTTGCCATGAAATGAACATTGCAGGCAGCACCGGCTCCACCGATCAAATGCTAGAACTTAGAGAGCTGATGTTGGGTTAACGCCAGTGAAGGAGGCTCGAGAGAAAGGAGAGAGAATGACACAAGCTAACTGCGAGCTAGCAGAGCGACGCGGCCTGCTAGCTGACTGCTATGCTGACTGCTAGCGGCCTGCTAGCTGACTGCTATGCTGACTGCTAGCTGACTGCTAGCGGCCTGCTATGCTGACTGCTAGCTGACTGCTAGCGGCCTGCTATGCTGACTGCTAGCTGACTGCTAGCGGCCTGCTAGCTGACTGCTATGCTGACTGCTAGCTGACTGCTAGCGGCCTGCTATGCTGACTGCTAGCTGACTGCTAGCGGCCTGCTATGCTGACTGCTAGCTGACTGCTAGCGGCCTGCTAGCTGACTGCTATGCTGACTGCTAGCTGACTGCTAGCGGCCTGCTAGCTGACTGCTAGCTGACTGCTATGCTGATCATCTATGAGGAGACTCACACGAGCTAAATGCTAAAGACTGACTCGGGGTCACGGCGTACGGAAGGCCAGTGGGCCTGACGGATGCTCGGTCGGGACAGCTGAGAAGTGGCCCGGCCCAGATGGTCCTATACAACCCCCCCCCCTCACAGACCAGATGGAGACCATTACAGTGGCCTGAAGGACCTGAGAGACAGGGAGTGGGTGAGAGAAAGTGAGAGTGAGAGGTGGGGAAGGGGGTGGCTGAAGGCGCCTCGCCTTTCCAAAAAAAAAAAGAAATCTCTAATTACCACAATTGTTGAAATCTTTTCAGCTTTTTTTTTTCCTCTTGCTTTTCTGATACAAAAAGCTTCGTCCCAACATGCAACTGCAGACCCTCCAGAGAGTTCCTATAAGAGCCCAGTTTCACACGAGACGGAGCGAGAGAGAGAGAAAGCACATTAAAGATATGCAAATCCATCTGTCTGGGGTGAGGAGCATTAACCAGCGCTAGCAGGATAGTTGCCTCTATTTTTAGTGTTTGCATGTGTGTGTGTGAGTGTCTCTCTCTTGCCGAGGTGTGTGATGACTTCCTTAAGCCCGGGCTTTCATGTTCTACTGAGACAGTCTGGGCGTCGAGATATGTCGGCAGAAAATATTCCTCCTAATTGAGACACTTCACAAATGAAGCTGTCAAGCCGAGCTTCAAACAGAATACACAACGGCGGTTGAAAGAGAATTTCTAGGACAGCAGCGTGGAGGAGATTCTTTTCCTTTTTTCATTTCCAAACCAGTACAGTGAGCTGAATGACTACAGGTTGGTTTCAGGACCATCTTCAGAGTTTCCTCAGAGAGTAGAGAGTCAAAATAAATAGCGGCCATCCACGTCTTCCAGTCCAATGAAATGGGTCAAGGGGAGGGAGAGGCATGTAACTCATTTATTTAGTACACCCAAGGCCAATGTCAAAACCACGGAGAGGACTCGAAGGTGATGTAATGCAGCGTCTGGCAGCCATGTTGGCTTTCCTTAGTTCATGCATGATTGATGAGATAAATCTCTTAAAAATGTCTGATAGACGCTTGGTCACCAAACTACGATCTTTTCAGAAACCGAACTAAGTAGTTGTGTTGCCTAAACCCTCACCGAGTTTCCTGTGAAGACAGAAGTTTATTTTGAAAAGACTGTTTTCATGCAACGTGCAGAAATTGACACATGTTGCTAGACTTTCGTAGGAAAACTAAAAGTGTGGACTAACTTTTTGCAAGATATCGTACAAACTGTAGTTTGGACATTAGGTTACACTGCAACATGCTATTTGTTGTACTGCCTTGTTTAAATGCTGCACTGCTGCAGAGCATTAGCACAGAGTCTTCTCTCTGAATGCTTTGCTTAATGCATCGCAGCCGTGGAGCGCTGCACGCTGATTTCAAAGCAAGCCGTTCTTCCCGGTGGCCGACGGCTGCAGCGGAGCTCGGGGCTGCTGTGATGGAGGTGAATCAGTAGAACAACATGTGAGTCTCTGCTCTGAAACGGTCATCATGAACTCCAATACTTTACTGTGTTTGTCAGTGCAGTCTTTTGTTTGGACAAGAGGAGGCGAGCCCTGAGAACAGCAGGCTACCGAGGGCCCGCCGCAGAGCGTGATACCTTTGGCTACGGATAGCATATGGCACCGGGAACTAGATACAATGCAAACAAACACAGGACACAGGGATGGGCAGTCACAGATGATGGGATTACATCGGCTGTGTTCTGTGTTCTGTGGATGTGTGTGTGCAGCTGAGCACGAGTAGCTTGTGGTTTCAAGAACCAAACGTAGTCGTACATGTGCCTTCAGGAGAGACATTCCACGCCAGTGTCACTTCTTCAGAGCACATACATGTCGACGGGGAAAGGTCAAATATTAATGAGAGGGATTGTTACAGGCCTGTGAAGTGGAGGCGAAGACATGCCGCGATGCCAGGTGTCATTTCACAGTTCTGTCTTTCATCAGGAGAGTTGTTGGAAGGCAAAGCAGGGCTGTAGTCAAGACCAAGATGAGGTCCAGTGGAGACCGAGTCAAGACCAAGATGTATTGAGTTCTGTTCAAGACTACACAAGAAGGTACAAACAGCTAATGTAGCAACGTTTTCAAGTTGATTTCTGGCCCATGAATCGATCTCATTTGCGTTGCTACTCACTTCTGGTGACCCTAACCCTCAGAGGCCAACAAGGCTTTATACAACACTTTATACATCTCCTCCAACTCTGCAGGCTGTGCAGTGATGTAGAAGTGTGGGAGTCCTGATGTACATTCATATAGTGGACCTACTCCCATAGTACACACATCTGACAACGACGCCGCTGCTGGGAATGGATGCAATCCACGTCCTCATGTGCAGACTCATTCCTGATGCTTTCCTTTGCTGATCAAGAGACTGAGTCTGAGGATCAGAATCAAATTGAAAACGCAGCCTCCACGACACCAGCGGTGCAGCTGTTTGAAGGAGCTGTCAGGAGGAGGATGGAAGTCTGGTGGATCGTAGCCAGAGTGGGGTCTGACAGAAAGCAGGAGGCCTGACGTCGGCCCGGGGGCGAAAAGCTGCAATCCACGGGGACACGAACACACCGAAGTCAAGCTCAAGTCTGTCCTGATACACAAACACGCATGTGGGCAGCACACATGAGCACACGTGGAAATACATGGAAACTTTAAAGCCAAAGGATCCTTTGTTGCGTTTACTGCAACACACACATACAGTGTAAACACACCAAACTCTACACACACACACACACACCAGAGAACACGAGTGCTCCATGCATAGCAGGCAGAGCAGAGCGAGGCTGCAGGTTCAAGGCTGTCAGGGACTCCTGGAAGTCTAAAAGTTGCATCTATCTCATATATCTGTGTTGTCTCTGTGGAGAGCAGCTACACTGCATATCATCCTGTACATGCATCTAGTGTTTCATGTTAGAGTGTGTGTGTGTGTGTGTGTGTGTGTGTGTGGATGGAGAGGCTGTGAGTGCATGCTGTTGGTGTGTCGGGTCACCTTACAGCAGGTTCTGTCAGGAGGTGAAGATGAACTGTTAGGAGTCAGTGTATCCATCATGCACCCTCCCCTCCTCCTCACCCCTCCTCCTCACCCCTCCCTATCTTCCTACCTCCCTCCCTATCTACCCACCTCCTTCCCTACCTCCCTACCCACCTCTTTTCCTACCTCCTTACCAATCTTGCAGCATAGCATTAAAGAATGAAGGACCCTCCACAGAGTCCATTGACAGAGTGATTTTACAACCTGTTTCTGAAAACAAGGACTCATTGTTCCAAATGTGACATTTAAATCCATGTTATCATATTTGCTGAGTGAGAACAGAGAACAGGAAGCTCAACAACAGGCATCACAAGAGCATCTCGGAGTTATTCAACTTGTACATGTTCAGTGAATCAACCCGTGAGGTTTCAAAGCCGTACATCATGTTGATTATTAGTATTTTATTGTTGTTTATAATCGTCTGGGTATGTTGCACATTATCTTCTACCTCCCTCCCTTCCTCGTAACATATTTCTCTCCCTACCTCCCGCCCTTCATGCCTTCCTACCTCCTTACCTACCTCACTATATCTGCCTGCTTCTCTCCCTCTACCTCCTTACCTACCTATGTCCCTTCTTCCCTCCCTACCTCCATCCCTACCTCCTTACCTCCCTCCCTCCCTACCTATCGGTCTTCATTACTTCCTACCTCCATTCCTACCTCCTTAAGTACCTTACTACTTATCTCCCTGCTTCCCTCTCTCTCCCTCCCTCCCTCCCTACCTAATCACCTCCCTCCATACAGCTTACATACCTCTAGAACTACCTACCTATCTATCTACCTACCTACCTACCTACCTATCTACCTACCTATCTATCTACCTACCTATCTACCTACCTATCTATCTACCTACCTACCTACCTACCTACCTATCTATCTACCTACCTATCTACCTACCTACCTATCTACCTACCTATCTACCTACCTATCTATCTACCTACCTATCTACCTACCTATCTACCTATCTATCTACCTACCTACCTACCTACCTACCTACCTACCTATCTACCTACCTATCTACCTATCTATCTACCTATCTATCTACCTATCTACCTATCTATCTACCTACCTATCTACCTACCTATCTATCTACCTACCTACCTATCTACCTACCTATCTATCTACCTATCTACCTACCTACCTACCTATCTATCTACCTACCTATCTACCTACCTATCTATCTACCTACCTATCTACCTATCTACCTACCTACCTATCTACCTACCTATCTATCTACCTACCTATCTACCTATCTATCTACCTACCTATCTATCTACCTATCTATCTATCTACCTACCTACCTACCTACCTACCTACCTACCTATCTATCTACCTACCTATCTACCTATCTATCTACCTACCTATCTATCTACCTACCTATCTATCTACCTATCTACCTATCTATCTACCTACCTACCTACCTATCTACCTACCTATCTATCTACCTACCTATCTACCTACCTATCTATCTACCTATCTATCTACCTACCTACCTACCTATCTATCTATCTACCTACCTATCTACCTACCTACCTACCTACCTATCTACCTACCTATCTATCTATTTCGAGGTCCTCTGACTGTCAATAGAAAAGTCTCATTCTGTCTTTAAGAGCTACTAACTCTAAAATAATACCATTCATCTGACTGGAGAGCTTTGATGTCTAAAGCTGCTTCACAGTTTTTCCTCCCTGACAAAAAAAACACCACATTTTGTTGTAAAAGTTGTCAAATTTTGAAGATGCTGTATTTTGTCACAGACGACACTACATGTATTCTCTGTGCAGCTTCAAACCACTGGACCAGCATTCAAACACACAATACACGAACAATACCAGCGCTCCAGAAGGAGCACAAATTAAAGACGCTTTTATTCCCTGTTGGCGTATTAAAATAGCTCGAACTACTACTAATAATATAGATGGATGATACATCTGGGAATGTGAGTTACTGACAATCAAAGACGGACCATTTACAACCTGAGTGTGAGGTAACGCCTGTCTGTCTCTCTGTCTCTCTCTCCGTCCGTCTGTCTGTCTGTCTGTCTGTCTGTCTCTCTCTCCGTCTGACCGTCTGTCTCTCTGTCTGTCTCTCTCTCTCTCTGACTGTCTGTCTCTCTCTCTGTCTGGTCCTCTGTCTCTCTCTCTGTCTGTCTGTCTGTCTCTCTCTCTGTCTGTCTCTTTGTCTGTCTCTCTGTCTGTCTGTCTGTCTCTCTCTCTGTCTGTCTCTTTGTCTGGTCCTCTGTCTCTCTGTCTGTCTCTCTCTCTGTCTGACTCTTTGTCTGGTCCTCTGTCTCTCTCTCTGTCTGTCTCTCTGTCTGACTCTTTGTCTGGTCCTCTGTGTCATTCTTCTGCTGCCGGCCCCACCCCGTCCAACACTATCGCTCCTTCTTTTTCAAATGAAAAACCAGAGAAAACAATCTAATATGCATGTATGCATGTTTATGGATGTGCCCATAAAAACATGGACACACACACACACACACACACACACACACACACACACAGAAATCTGGGCAGCCGTTCTCAGTCTCTTAATTACCTTATTTGACACTCAGTAGATGACATTTGCTTGCATGCATTCGCACCCGCCCACACAGACACACAAGCAACAAACCCATATGCATCAAACCCACACACACACACATCAACTCTGCATCCACCCTCAGCAGCCTATCACCTCCAGTGTGTGAGACATGAGGAAGACGTTGACGGTCAGACAGACAGAGACAGGCCATTAAAATGAAACAGCTCGATGGAATTATTATCATTCCACTGCTGATTCACACTTGTACTCACTCTGTTTAAAGTGCACACTGGCAATCATAACTTGTTCGTGTGGATGCTCTGACGTTAACGTTAAACCCTTTTCGATACCATTCATGGCAGGATTTCTTTTCAACAACAGCTATTTATTAGCTTTCTGCGGTTACAGTAAGTAAAGTATTTGTTGAGTCTGTCTCTGCACAAAGGATTCACAGAAGGATGAAACCAGTTTCTTCTTGTTCAGTGCGTTTCTAAAATAGTTGGCGTGGTCCATGGCCCTCGGCGTCAACTCTCTCCAATGTAAACTCATAAATGTCAATACAGGACTTTCACTCAGGGAACCGGCGTTCTTGTCCCGTGTGTGAAACCAAAAGCACAGTTATTGTTTTGACAACGCTACATCACTGAGTCTCGTGACATTACGGTCGTAGCTCGAGTTACCTAACCAAGAAGTTGTTTTCCGCTAAACCGAACCGCAATGGTTTCACAACGTTTACCGTCAACGCAAATGAATATTTTTGACTTTTGACAGAGCCAGGCTAGCTGTTTCCCCTTTCTTTATGCTACGCTAAGCTAAATATACTTTATATGCAGCGCACAGACTTGAAATTTGTATCATTACTTTTGAATAAGCCAAATGATGATATAAAACATAATAATTATAGTTTTCATTAAAGTTTTCTTATGATATATAATATAATGACTGTTGCTTTGTTCGTCTGCTCAGCTCTAGCCTCCAGACTACACGTTAGCTGGTGAACGGAGTGGAGCATTTAGCAGCTAGAGGTGGTGGAGACCAAAAACAAAGCAACGAGAGAGTGAATATTGGATTTACATTCACCAGGTGACAAACTCATGAAGCCAATCAGTCAATTGTGCGGATTAGACAGCAGATCCATCCATGCTTTGGTGAATCCCGTTAATACTTTTTACCGCACTGAAGCAATACGATCGATGCTCCAACTCTTGACAAACACTGTACGTCTCCTCTGCTCGCCCTCATCAGCGCACAATCCACTTTCCTCCACAGTTCTGCATGAGAAGTTTGCTTCTTAACTTCTCCAGTTATTAGATTTGACTAGCTCATTTTTCATCTTGACAGCTTCATTAAAGCAGCCTGAAAAACGCTCAAAAATACTGTGTGTGTGTGTGTGTGTGTGTGTCGGTATGTGTGTGTGATCACGAATACAGTCTCCTCGTCCATTTCCCTCAAGTCTGCTCATCCCTGACACTGTTTCTTTTTTCTCGTCTTTCTTCCCATCTCTCTCCCTCTATCTCTGTCTCTCTCTCTCTCTCTCTGTCTCTCTCTCTCTCTCTCCCTCTATCTCTGTCTCTCTCTCTCTGTCTCTCTCTCTCTCTCTCCCTCTATCTCTCTCTCTCTCTCTCTCTGTCTCTCTCTCTCTCTCTCTCTCTCTCTCCCTCCCTCCTTGGCAGCCATTGTCCCTCTCTCCTCCGTCATCCATCTTACCAAGCTTCATTACCCGTCATTCCTCCTTTCATTTTCTCTGCATTTCTACCCCCTCCCTTCCTTCAAACCTCCATCTTATCACTCTTTCGTCTACTCTTCCTCCATGATACTTTGTCTTTTTTCACCAGAGGAAAAACAACAACACTTGTCTGCTGGGCTACCAGTTTGTCTCCAGCCTCTCCAAATCTGTCCCTGCGATGGTATTGGCTGGCTGGAGCGTCTGCTGTATTGGTATTGGCTGGTTCCAGCAGGTGAGGCATGAGCTGTGCCACTTAATCAATGCCCTGCAGTGGGAGGAAGCATGAGCCAGACAGTGCAGCAGCAGCAGCCGTCAGCATTGGCAGCTTTCCATGAAGCTGAGCATGGGGATGGCATGACCTTCAGACACACACACACACACACACACACACACACAATCACAAGAAAACAAATACGAGCCGTGCATATTTTCCTCACAAATCACGTTTTTCTTTTCCACAAAATGTCCGCAGGCCACGCCCAGAACTCCACCTTTTTCCTCTGCAGAGGCCAACGCTCAACTTCTCACAACGGGAGAGCGACTGTGAGCGTGGCAAGAATGCATGGCAGGACTTTCTGAAGGTCAGGAAGAGGCTCAGATAGCACACACACACACACACACACACACACACACACACACACACAACAAACTGCAGAGGCTGCCAGATGCATGAAACAGAACAGCTATACGCTCAATTAAAAGGGGAACAAGTCTTTCTTCAATAACAAATGTACAGATAAAAATCAGTAATTTGGTTATTTTTATGATACTGTTATATGGTAAAAACATATTAGAAAGATGGCAGTAAAATGTCCATCATATCTGAACCAAAATGATGGATCCATAAAGACTAGAGGGAAACAAGTGCAACAGTGTTTAACGGTTTTTGGACAAAAATGGCAGCATGATGTTCATTTAGAGTCAAACAGACCATAAAGCAGGGGATGCTTTAGGGCGGGGCTACACGGTGATTGACAGGTCTCTACCAGAGATGTATACGGCGTCTCTACGTCACTCCTCCTCAGTCCAGATGTGGTCACTTCCTGTTCACTGGTTGCAAAAAAAACAACATGGCGACGGCGTTAATCCAAGATGGCGACGGCAAAGTCGTGGAACTTGAGGCTTCATAACATCAGTCCATGACTACGTCCACATCTTGTAGGTTCATCACAACCTCTTTCACTCCGTAATCTGATACTTTGTTATCGTACAATATTGATTACAGCCTTTAAGCTCAAAGTAGCTTCGGATGGATGCAGATATCTCCACTTTCTTTTGGATCTTAGACCTGCGCCGGTTTAAATGTGGCTGCCATCACATCAACACCTATTCATCATATAAATGTTTGCTGGGTCGCAGCCATTTTGCAGCAGGAATTGGCAAGCAATCCCAGATCCATTCATGCTAATTAATTCAGCAAAGATAAAAATACACCCTCTACTTTAACTCCTTCTCCCTCTGCTCCTCCTGTCTCAAACACTCCTCCAACATCTTGTCCTCCTCCTTAACCCCCTGAACTCCCCTTGCTCTCCCGTCCCTCCCCTCTCCTCTGCTCTCCCCTTTCTTTCTCTCTCTGTGTGTCTGTCTCCCCCCATGCAGAGCCGGCGGGCCCCCCACGTCGCGGGCCTATTAACGGGGCCTCGGCTCGCTGTAATGATGCCTCTCCTTATGTCTGTGCAGCTGCTGCAGCGCTGAATGGGGAGGATAAATGTGGGATCCTCAACATCCGCATCATTGTCTCACTGCCACTCTCTGCTGTCAGGTGTGGCAGACAGACCAGGATTTCTTTTATTATTTGGTTTTTTTGTTGGAGATTTCAAGAACAGCTTGCAGTAAAATTAGTATTTCATCACATTTGATGAATTGTTGAGACATCTTTCCACCGTGCAGCGTGATCTACTCCCTTTAACGTGTTGATGGTGGATGTGTGTGCGTGGTTAAAGCTTTACAAACAGGAGGTCTTAAAAATCTATATTTGAGTAAATATTTTGCAGCCAATTCAAATAGTTTACAGGATATTTACCCTTTGTTTCTTTATAATACATTTAATACTTCACTTATTTCTTTACAAGGTTTAAAGGTAATAAAGTAGTTTATGAATATGAGATATGAGTTTATAGTTAATTCACTCGTCTCAATTTGTCTCGTTTGTACGCCTTCTGACATTTCGGAGAATAATGCAACGAACAGCGCATTGAGCATAAACGCCTCCGTTCATGGTGCTTGCACTCCGTCTGAAGAGTATAAATCAAGCTTAACTCTGTGAAGCCGTGGCGCTTAGGTTTAGGCTACAGAACTACTTCGTTAGCGTTAGAAAATATTATGATTCAGCTTAAAGTAAGCATGCACGCTATCCTCAGCTACGGCCGTAACGTCATTTGACTCAGTGGCGTGTCGTCACATGACGTAACGAACGCCGGTCCCCTGAGTGAAAGTCCTGTGTTTGTTTGACTCGCCCTCCCTCCCTTTGCGGACTTTATCACGCATAATACATCCATTGCTTTGAACCAGGTGGCAACCTCCGGTTCTGCCGAGTGAAGCCAAAGCTTCACGTGTTAAAGCTGCATTCTCTCTAGTGTCCACCAGGGGGCGACTCCTCTGGTTGTATAGAAGTCTATGAGAAAATGACTCTACTTCTCTCTTGATTTATTACCTCAGTAAACATTGTAAACATGAGTTTATGGTCTCAATCTCTAGTTTCAAGTCTTCTTCAATACAGCATGATGTTCATTTAGTACATGATGGTCCATTTAGAGTCAAACAGACCATACGTGGTGGTAAAAAGTTAAGAGGGCAACTGACAAAATGCCAAAACCAAGGATTCATAACATCAGTCCACATATGGCTGACTTCACCGTGACTACGCCCGCTTCTTATATACAGTCTGTGGTCTGTGCGTCTAATAATGCAATAAATAACACACTTTCTGAGGTTAAACAATCAAAAATCATATATTTGGACATCCATAACTCTAAAAGATTAGAGTCTGGCTATTAATTAAATGAGTTACATTAATCCCCAAAATCTCTTCTGACTCATGAATCTAATGAATTATAGCCAATGATAAAACAGGTGAAACTGTGATCGTTACATGAATTCTGCACAAAGAAAGAAAGAAATCACGCTGGTGTTAAACAACAAATAACAACAAAAATACACTGCCTGTGTTTTTGCACATTTTAATCTGCGTGTACGTTATGTGTCCGTGTTCTACGGGACGGCAGACAGCTGCTGCAGGGTCTGTCAGTCAGCTGCTGTATTTATAGAGTGATGACTACAGAACACTAACAGCTGCATCACAGAGGGTGAGACAGAGAGTGAGACTCGTCAGTGCTCAAAATGACTGTAGAACCAATGCAAACTGTGTTTCTGCACAGGACTTCAAACAGCTTCATGTTGGCACATAAGAAGGAGACTTAAGGGACATGTCAACTGCCAATAAAACATAAAAAAACTACATTTTACTGATCCGGAATAGGCTTTTATTGTGAAATAGATTTCCCTGCCATGCATGTTAGCTTCCTTGTGAGTTTGTGGCAAAGAAGAGATTACAACCACAGTGTGCGCACAAAACTGAGCACTGTGTGAAAGTAAATATTAGCTGCAGTATATGTATGACCAAGTATAGATATTCTAAAAAAATCAAATGCAACTCGTCCAGTTGAGCAAAGTGAACATAAATTTAAAAAGAAATGTAAACATTTTATTTAATCGATTGTTACTGCCCTAAAGCATCCCCTGCTTTATGGTCTGTTTGACTCTAAATGGACCATAATGTACTAAATGAACATCATGCTGTATTGAAGAAGACTTGAAACTAGAGATTGAGACCATAAACTCATGTTTACAATGTTTACTGAGGTAATAAATCAAGAGAGAAGTCATTTTCTCATAGACTTCTATACAACCAGAGGAGTCGCCCCCTGGTGGACACCAGAGAGAATGCAGCTTTAAGACACTGGTTACTACCTCACAGTGATAATGGTCTCAATAACACACGGTAACACAGACCTCTACCAGTCTGTGCTCCCTAAACCTCAAACTGCCTCCTATAATCTGCTCAACTATATAAAGTATATGACACATCGGTACTTACGGATCACTGCCAGGTTTCGTCGGGAGGTTTCCAGTCTGCGGTCCTGACAGGTCCTGAGGACAGGAAGAGATAATCAGAGCGTTAATACTGAGCCGACTGGGAGGAAAACATTGTGACAGAGTTAAACCTTTAACTGTTTTTTTTATAGCAGTTATTTGTTCTGCCATGCAGATGAGCATGAGAGTTTAGACTGATGTTAAAACCTTGTTGGAATCACTAGACCTTTTTTCACAGGTGCAAATAATAACGTTAGTGATGCCTCTGTTACATCTAGTCAGCCAGCAGCTCTGG
Source organism: Leptoclinus maculatus (assembly GCA_032191485.1). Taxonomy (NCBI): domain Eukaryota; kingdom Metazoa; phylum Chordata; class Actinopteri; order Perciformes; family Stichaeidae; genus Leptoclinus; species Leptoclinus maculatus. The sequence continues at coordinate 47,171 of JAVDOI010000166.1, forward strand.
AGCACCATGAACGCATTCATTACCTCTAAAGGAGGTTATGTTTTCAGTTTGGTCTGTTGATTTGTTTGTTGGGAACCAATATGGCTCCAGTGTGTGCAGCTACACAACACATTGTCTCGGCAGTTTGTGATATTCTACGAAATGAGACCTATTGGTTTTGTGTACAGGGACACGAATTGTCCGTTCTTTTGTGTGTATGAAAGGTTAGGTTTCGGAAACAAAACTTCTTCGTTAGGTTAAGGAAAAACATCATGGTTGAGCTTAAGATACATACAGTTAGGTTTAGGCAACAAAACCAACAATTAGGTTAACGCAACTACACCAACAATTAGGTTAACGCAACTACACCAACAATTAGGTTAACGCAACTACACCAACAATTAGGTTAACGCAACTACACCAACAATTAGGTTAACGCAACTAAACCAACAGTTAGGTTAACGCAACTACACCAACAATTAGGTTAACGCAACTACACCAACAATTAGGTTAACGCAACTACACCAACAGTTAGGTTAACGCAACTACACCAACAATTAGGTTAACGCAACTAAACCAACAGTTAGGTTAACGCAACTACACCAACAATTAGGTTAACGCAACTACACCAACAATTAGGTTAACGCAACAAAACCAACAATTAGGTTAACGCAACTACACCAACAATTAGGTTAACGCAACTACACCAACAATTAGGTTAACGCAACTACACCAACAATTAGGTTAACGCAACTACACCAACAATTAGGTTAACGCAACTACACCAACAATTAGGTTAACGCAACTACACCAACAATTAGGTTAACGCAACTAAACCAACAGTTAGGTTAACGCAACTACACCAACAATTAGGTTAACGCAACTACACCAACAATTAGGTTAACGCAACTACACCAACAGTTAGGTTAACGCAACTACACCAACAATTAGGTTAACGCAACTACACCAACAGTTAGGTTAACGCAACTACACCAACAATTAGGTTAACGCAACTACACCAACAATTAGGTTAACGCAACTACACCAACAGTTAGGTTAACGCAACTACACCAACAGTTAGGTTAACGCAACTACACCAACAATTAGGTTAACGCAACTACACCAACAGTTAGGTTAACGGAACTACACCAACAATTAGGTTAACGCAACTACACCAACAGCTAGGTTAACGCAACTACACCAACAATTAGGTTAACGCAACTACACCAACAATTAGGTTAACGCAACTACACCAACAGTTAGGTTAACGCAACTAAACCAACAGTTAGGTTAACGGAACTAAACCAACAATTAGGTTAACGCAACTACACCAACAGTTAGGTTAACGCAACTAAACCAACAGTTAGGTTAACGCAACTACACCAACAGTTAGGTTAACGCAACTACACCAACAGTTAGGTTAACGCAACTACACCAACAGTTAGGTTAACGCAACTACACCAACAATTAGGTTAACGCAACTACACCAACAATTAGGTTAACGCAACTAAACCAACAGTTAGGTTAACGCAACTAAACCAACAGTTAGGTTAACGCAACTACACCAACCGTTAGGTTAACGCAACTACACCAACAGTTAGGTTGAGGTAACAAAACCACGTAATTACAGCAAAACTGTCACGAACAGTTTTGAAAACCACGTCTTCTAGTTTAAAGTGCTGTTTGTTGGATCCGTCCACTTCCCTTCCAACAACCAAAAGTCGTCTTTTTGGATATTATAAAGGACGTCACTGGCTCTGACTGTTGCTTAGTCACGTGGATGTATTTAAGTTGTGTGTCCACCACCAATAAGACCCATAATTGACTCTCCATTGGCATTATTTTCGTGCTGAGCTACACAAACAAAAAACTGACATTTTGTTTCCCTGTAAACGAAAGCAACAGATTGCATTTCGTGACTATTTGACAAACTGCCGTGACACTGGGCTGAGCTACGTGAGTGAGGCTGGAAGATGCTGGAAAATAACATTTAGTCAGATTTCACTGCATTAAAAAAAACAAATATTGTTAATATACATCTGAGCGTTGCTTTGTGCGCAGTAATTAATAATCCACCAGGGTCTTGACGCTAATTGATTTCCAATCTCAGACTGCTCCTCTGCGTTTTAAAGTCTCAATGAGGCCGATTACGACTGCGATGACGACATCGCAGCACGAAGACAAACGGACGCCGACGAGAGGGGAAAACAAACGACTGCTCGGGATTTCAGTCGGATCCCAAAATATGATTCACGCCCCATCGCACGCGCTCAGTCGAAGTCGGCTTTGAGGCGCTTTTTTTTTTTTATGTCTGGCAGTAACAAAGAGAGAGAGATAGAGATAGACAGAGAGAGAGAGAGAGATAGAGATAGACAGAGATAGAGAGAGACAGAGATAGAGAGACAGAGAGAGATAGAGAGAGACAGAGATAGAGAGAGACAGAGAGAGAGAGACAGAGATAGAGACAGAGATAGAGAGAGATAGAGAGAGACAGAGAGAGAGAGAGAGAGATAGAGAGAGATAGAGAGAGACAGAGATAGAGAGAGATAGAGAGAGAGATAGAGAGAGACAGAGAGAGAGAGACAGAGATAGAGAGAGACAGAGAGAGACAGAGATAGAGAGAGACAGAGATAGAGAGAGATAGAGAGAGACAGAGATAGAGAGAGACAGAGAGGGGTTCATCCTGAGTTTGAGCTCAGCTGTGATGTAACGGTGGACGATGGCTGTGCCGCAGTCAATTTAGGAGGCGATATCCTCAGACGGCCTCGACTCCCTCCCTCCCTTTTCTCTCCCTTCCTTCCTCCCTCCCTCCCCTCATTGCTGGTACCATTTATCTGCTCTTCTTCCCCCTCACACACACAAATCTCAAACCACCCCGTTATGCCCTCATGCAGACCCAAATATAATCTCTCTCTCGCTGTCATCTCGTGCATGTATCACTGCCTCTCTCCCTCTCCTCCCTCCTTGCATCCTTCCTCCCCCCCCCCGCTCTCTGCAGCGCTAACCTGCTCAAACACGGACTTAACAGAATAAACGTCTATCGCTAAAATTCCCCCTTCAATAGGACTCTTGGCGGTGTGTTTAAAGAAAAGGCGTTAGCGCGTTGCAAACTGTCCGCCCCCGCGGTGCAGCCGCTGGTTCGGGTAACCTCACTGCTTTTAATAATAACGGTATATCCCCCAGACGTGTTCAGCTCTACTATACGTTTACGGCCTCCGTCAACACATCGCAACCTCCTCCAACTTCCCCTCCCTCCTCGTTTCCTCTTCCCTCCCTCTCTCTCTCCTCGTGCTTCACCTGATTCAGGTTTGTTTTTGGTGTTTGCTGGAGACAAAATGCAGACACTTTAAAAGATGATTATTATTTGTTTTTGGGGATGATGTGTGTCTGCATACATTGATGAGTGTACTGTATACATGCGAGTGCACATCCCTCTCTCCTCTCCTCTCCTCCTCTCCTGACTGATGGAGGGTGGGGTAATCTGCACCGGTTACCATGACACCAGACAGCCCTTGCTCGGCGGAGGCACGTAGCTTCCTCTCTGCTCTATTTCCCCGCAGCCCTCCACTCGGGAGTGTGTGTGTGTGTGTGTGTGTGTGTGTGTGTGTGTGTGAGAGTCGTATACACATGATGCACAAAAGCTAAGAGGGGAAAAAAAACTAGAACATGCAGAGAGAATATTTACTGTCTCTCTCTGTTGAACCAAGAGGGGGGAATGAAGCAAACAACGGCGGTCTTAAGGGGAAACAAAAGGTTTGCGATTGCAAATGTCTTGATGCCTGTGGAACAATTAGGGAAAAAAGTGTAATTCTGGTGCGTTGTAGAACTTCATTTGTTCCTCAAGGACTTCCTGCGGCAGACGTTCGCCACAGATGTCGACCACAAATCTTATTTTTAAGCACCGCGTTGTTTCCCCCTCTTTCTCGGAGCCGTTTGTCATCTTTATTCTACCCGTCTGTCGGGACAACTTGTTCTGAAACCTACAAAGAAAAAAAGAAAAAAGAGGTGCATGCTGGGACGTCTTTCAGACGGCGTCCTGCATCACCTCGTGAGGACGTGCTCTCGGTCAAAGTCAAGAACTAAACTTCAGTTTATGATTGGCTTAAACTCATTTGAATGCTTCACTACTTCGTTATAAACACATCTGTCCTTATTTTTGCAGTTTCATTAAATACGAGAGATTTAATTCCTCCAGCGTAATAGCCGCTCCCCAGACCTGAAGCAATTACTTTTACTGAAGGCAATCACGGTGTTTTCTGAACACACAGCTCTCAGGAATCCTAATAAAAGTGTCCATGCCAGCTCCGATCCATCCCTCTATCTCCAGACTCCCGCCTAGATGAATAATTTAGCAGGCTATATTTCCAGCCATCTGCTTCCCTCTCTCTCTCTCTCTCTCTCTCTCTCTCCATCATCCTTCTCTTCACAATCTCAGTCTCGGTTCTGATTCTTTCATGATGTAAAACAGTTGTTTTTAAGAGGGTTTTGATATGTGAGAATATTAAAGAAACCTGCTGGTTATTTTATTTGCTGGACACCAGCAGGGACGCAGCGCCGACCCTCTGAGGATCCCTGACGCCTTGAGAGGCCTTGAGATCTCACATGCATCCTGGATCAGATCATTAGTCGTGATCAATACATCTGCAACACCGCCTGTCGGAGCCCAGCAGAGGTCAGCCAAGTTCCTCGTACCCACGTGTTTCTTCAGCAGCATCGTCTGTGCGCAACAATTAACCAAACCTGAGTAACGGATCGATACGTGAGAAGGAAATAATACACGATGACGCGTGAAGCGACCGGGGAGAGTTTCAAATCAGTGAGGAGACGGCGGAGAGAATTAAGTGATGAGGAGGAGGAGGAGGAGGAGGAGGAGGAGGAGGAAGAAGATGGTGAGAAAGCTCAACAACACTGACTCAATAAATTGGATTTGTGTCCTTTTTTTTTAAAGCATTTTTTGAGGCAACAGAAACAGAAACAGAATGTTTTAGAAGCATGAAGGAGCAGACGATATAAAGTGTGTATTTAGAGTGTGTACTATGAGTATTTAGTGTGTACTATATGAGTATTTAGAGTGCGTACTATGAATATTTAGTGTGTACTATATGAGTATTTAGAGTGTGTACTATATGAGTATTTAGAGTGCGTACTATGTGAGTATTTAGAGTGTGTACTATGAGTATTTAGTGTGTACTATATGAGTATTTAGAGTGCGTACTATGAATATTTAGTGTGTACTATATGAGTATTTAGAGTGTGTACTATATGAGTATTTAGAGTGCGTACTATGTGAGTATTTAGAGTGTGTACTATATGAGTATTTAGAGTGTGTACTATATGAGTATTTAGAGTGCGTACTATGTGAGTATTTAGAGTGTGTACTATATGAGTATTTAGAGTGTGTACTATATGAGTATTTAGAGTGCGTACTATATGAGTATTTAGAGTGTGTACTATATGAGTATTTAGAGTGCGTACTATGTGAGTATTTAGAGTGTGTACTATATGAGTATTTAGAGTGTGTATGAGTATTTAGAGTGTGTACTATGTGAGTATTTAGTGTGTACTATATGAATATTTAGATGTGTACTATATGAGTATTTAGAGTGTGTACTATATGAGTATTTAGAGTGTGTACTATATTAGTATTTAGAGTGTGTACTATATGAGTATTTAGTGTGTACTACATGAGTATTTAGTGTGTACTATATTAGTATTTAGAGTGTGTACTATATGAGTATTTAGTGTGTACTATATGAGTATTTAGTGTGTACTATATTAGTATTTAGAGTGTGTACTATGTGAGTATTTAGTGTGTACTATATGAATATTTAGATGTGTACTATATGAGTATTTAGAGTGTGTACTATGAGTATTTAGAGTGTGTACTATATTAGTATTTAGAGTGTGTACTATATGAGTATTTAGTGTGTACTACATGAGTATTTAGTGTGTACTATATTAGTATTTAGAGTGTGTACTATATGAGTATTTAGTGTGTACTATATGAGTGAAGAAAATTTAAATCTGCGTTAATGAATTTTAGTCAAAAGTGTGTTTTTAAACCTTCAGTTTCTACGAGTCAAATATCATTTCATTTGAGGTTGTTTCCTCTCAAACATTTCTACCAACTCAACGTGGCTTTATAGGCATAAAAGTTTCAGAAAAAACTGTCGCCAAAGCATCAAACAAAAAAATTATACCAAGTACACAAACAATATTAGCAATCCTAAAACAAGTTTAAAATATATATCTATTTACAGAATACTATATTGACTCTCAGTATATACTAAAATCTATAAGAGAAATATACTGCAAATCATGGTAAAATATATAAATATTAAAATAGAATAAAATGAATGAAGGAATGAAATTCATTGTAGAAAACAGAGTAAACGAGATATAAAATACAAAGAGAAACCAGCTCAGTGATGCCAAAAGTAGCAGAGCAGCATTATCTCCAAATGTCTGAGAATTTCAACAGAAAGTCTCCAGAATGCACGAGCTAACGTAGCTTTAACTCTATTTTCCAATGAAATTTAATTATTTCCACATTTTCTCAAATCAGTATTCTCATATCTCATATTAACGTGCACTAAAGGTCACTGTGTAGAATCGACTGAGTACGGATCAATGCAGCAGTGAAGCTGCACATCAAACCAAACATTTGTGACAGTTTTAAACCAGTGACGGTCAAATGTTTTCCCGGATCAGAGGCCGTGTTTTATTGACATATCTGTGTTTCCTAAATGCTACACTGATATCGAAGCATGCGCCCCTTATTTATTCATTCGTTTGTTTTTTAAACCAGTTTGGGTGGAAGAGCCACTGACTCTGGGTCCATCGCTGGTCAAATGAACCCAGTGTGGTGTCGGAATAAACACATATAAGAATAAAAACAAAACAAAGCAGATGTTTCTATTGTTGCATCTTAAAGTGTGTTTGTGTTCTGCTTTCGTTCGGTGATCTGAATAAATCATCGTTTTTGTGTTTTAATTTTGATGGAAAGTACATTTACTCAAGTACTGTACATTTTGAGGTACTTTTACTTCTTTCACTTCTATTTTTCATGTCAAAGGTAAATATTGTACGTGTTGTTCCAGTAAATTCATCTGACAGCTGCAGATTCAAACTGACCTTCAGATTAACACAGAAAACCTGTAATATGTTTATTATGTGATTCATCGTTAAAAGTACGGTAAAGTACACAAAGTACTTCCTGCTACAGTACAATCCTGCTCATATCTTGTCTATAATAATACAGGACAGACCTGCTACACCATGAACACTTTCACTTTGTTGCTGATAAACTTTTACTTCAGTGAAGAAAAGATTATTAAATATTCATCTTATAACGGAGTACTTGTACACTGTAGTATTACTACTTATTCAGTAAACAGATCTGAATACTTTGTGTGTGTTCAAATTCAAAATGTAAATGCTGATGCTTGTTGAGTGTGAGACGATTTTGTATCGCATGCTATAAAAAAAAAACAGCCATGACCTGAAAGAGCCCCCCCCACACACACAACACACACACCCACACACAACACACACTCACCAACACACACACACAACACACACCCACACACACAACACACACTCACCAACACACACACACACACACACACTCTGTCCTCTGATCCATCTATTTTCATTCTATCTGTACTTATCTGATGGATGACTGCTGACCCTGCTGGTGAGGTTGGCTGACAGACAGACAGGCAGAGAGACAGACAGAGAGAGAGACAGACAGACAGGCAGACAGACAGGCAGACAGACAGAGAGAGAGAGAGACAGACAGACAGACAGGCAGGCAGACAGACAGAGAGAGAGAGAGACAGACAGACACACGGACAGACAGAGAGAGACAGACAGACGGAGAGACAGAGAGAGAGACAGACAGAGAGAGAGACAGAGAGAGAGAGAGAGACAGACAGAGAGAGAGACAGACAGACAGGCAGACAGACAGAGAGAGAGAGAGAGACAGACAGACACACGGACAGACAGAGAGAGACAGACACACGGAGAGACAGAGAGAGACAGACAGACGGACAGACAGAGAGAGAGACAGAGAGACAGACAGGCAGACAGACGGACAGACAGAGAGAGAGACAGAGAGACAGACAGACAGAGAGAGAGACAGACAGAGAGAGCGACAGACAGACAGACGGAGAGAGAGACAGACCCCCTTGCAGCATCTATCACAAACGACTCTCCTCCCCTCAGACGTTTATCATGTACAGCGACCTGCGATGACCGGCTGCATGTATTAATAATCTGCTCTGTCCTGCAGAAATTACCCCCCCCACCACCCCCCCCCCCCCCCTAAACCTCGGCAAAAAACGTCACAGTCAGAGGAAAGAAAAGCAGCACATGTGTCCAGGCTCTGGCCATCTTGTCACCTCGGTAATGAAACCTTTGCAGAGACACTAAAGCCTCTGGCTCTCAGTATCCTGGGGGGGGGGGGGGGGGGGGGCACACAATGGCGTCCGAGCAAGGTGTGTGTTTAGAATATATTGATTAGAATATATTACATGTTCTCAGTTGAGCCTTCAGGTCAGAAAAGTGAAGACAGAAAAAGAATGCGAGGTAAACTAAGACAAGTGGAAATGGTGGAAACGAAAGAAAAAAGGGGGAGAAAAAGGGGGAGAACAAGAGAGGCTGGGGGAGGTGGTGGTGGTGAGGGACAAGGAGAGGAGAGAAATTTAAAAAAAGGAGGAGAAGGAGCGAGAGCAAGGCGGGGAAAATAACAGAGAGAGTGGAGTGAAGGGGCTAAACCACTCCAGGGAGGGGCGGGGGGAAGGTGGAGGGGGGGGGGGGGGGGGGTCTGCTGCTGCTGCTGATGCTGGAGCACAGTGCGTCCAGGCTGAACCGAGTGAACTGCAGCGGAGGTCAGGGAGTCCAACATTCCTCTGGAAAACTGTGTTTACACTGCAGGGAGGGGGGGGGGGGGGGGGGCACGGGCGGTGTGGGGGGGCGCGAGGGGGACGACGGTGCAGGGAAGGAAATCATCTCCCGGAGACGCTGCCGTCAGGGAGGGGGAGTGTGAGTGTGTGTGTGTAGTGCGTTTCTACAGCACCGGAGTAACTTGATCCCCCCCCCCCCCCCCCCCCCTCCCATCAACCTTAAACTTCATCAACCTACAGCGTCATAGAAATCAAAGGATTAAACATTAATAACACATGTAACTTATATAAATGTAAAGAGAGATATTCATTAAATCTTTAATGGGTCAGTTTCTTGTCGAAGGCATTTAGTGCTTTAGAACTAGATTTAATCATAAATTAAGAATTAATGCAAGATTTCAATAAAATAAGAATCACATTTTGGTTTTAATTAAGAATAATAACAATTAGTAAATATGTGAAACAACATTATCTGTTAATCTCATTGGTTCAATGCCACACTAAATAAAGCTCTTTATTGTTCTTTATTATGAGCGTCTTGAATTGTTAACAAAAAGCTGTCATTTAGATTTTTTTAGTCAGTTATAATTTAAATGAGTAAGTTTTAAAGATTTTACTTGATTCATATTGTATTTATATGAATTAAAGAGGAATACATGGAGAAGTCTTTACTTTTAAAAAGATCAAGAATGTTTTGTAATATTTACAAAACGACAATTTAACATGAAAATGTACATTTTACTGCTTAGAACAAAAGCAAAATATATTTATTTGAATGTCTTCTTTTTCTTTACTGAGAAACATGAGTTAAATATAATTCAATCATAAAAACTGAAGAACAAAAGAACATTTTTAAATATTGTTAATATAAGTTTCTTGTGGTTTCTGAGCGCTGCACTCGTCTCCACTGAGCTGCTCGTCATGGTTTCATGGTTTCCTTCGTCCCAGTAACATGTTTCCTTTCCCCATCTGCTGGTTCAAAACAGAAACTACAGCACAGACACGTTGAGGACAATCAATGCAATGAAACATCTGTGACGCTCAATAACCGGTTTGTTTTCTACGATAAGAGGAAATAAATGAAGTGTCTCTTAAAAAGCAGCTTGAAGCTGCAGACAGCAGACACATTAACCAGAGATAAAGAAACTAACACACAGAAACCTTCGTTTTATTCTATTTGTGTGCCACAATGCGTCGGCCATTTGTTCTTCCAGACAAATATTTCCATCTGAATCAGATTCAGCCGCCGACTATTCAAACATTTAGTGTTTACTGAGAGTAAATTATCTCCGCTGGCGTCAGTCACGATGACATTCAGCGAATCAGAGCAGGAGACGATCGGCTGTCTGGACCAAACGATCAATTTGTCCCCCAGACAACCAGCAGATTAAAGTGCATCGACGTGACAAACATTGGGCCTTTATTCCACATGTTGGGTTTCTATTCCTGCATATGATTCAATGTTCCACTAATCGTCTCTGGTTTGTGTTCTCCGGTGGAATCACACAGATGCTGAGTCATGACTTGAACTTTAGTCTCAGAGTCATTTGACTTCAGGCTGACGGACATTTGACCAAGATCTCCCCAAACTGTTCAAATCGAAAAAGACCGTTTGCCTGAACGCACGCTGACAACAGGAAGTCATGTCGCTGTAACCTTGTCAAAGTAAAGGTCCCTTCTAGTATATCTTTAGAAGATCACAGGACTCGTATCTGTTATCTGTTCCTGGAGAAGTGTAACACAATCACAAACATACAGACTTCAGGCTGATTCTGATCATTGTTTGGAATAAAATGTGACGTAAAAAAATTATAATAATTACGTAAATACTTTGGATTATCCACCAGAAGGTACCGAACATACATGGCATCAGAAAACACCGTTCATAAGGTAAATACAAATAATCAGAGAAGTGGACAGTTCTGTCAAATGTCAGATTTGTTGTTTTAATAGTTAAATACAAGTTAACAGATCGGTTTGTGATATTAAAATCATTTACTTAAGTCAAGTAAAAGTACTATCAACAAAATGTACTTAATATATCAAAAGTTAAAGTACTCAGAACAAACTGATACATTATAATATATTTTAGTATTAGATGTCACTAAAGAATCAATACATAAGCAGCACGTTACCGTTGAAGCCAGTGAAGGTGGATTTAGTTTATATTTAGTCCCAACATAGGGGTGTGGTCCCTGCAGACGGTCACAAGATCCGTCTGAGGGGTCGTGAGATGATTAACAGGACAGGAAACAAGAACATTTAGACCCAAAGCTGTTAAACTCTGTTCAAATTGAGAGCTCAAACAACATAGACAATGATTTGTATTTTTTTGTGAAAGGTCAAAAGTCAAAGTAACTTTTCCGTCGGTTTCATGAGGACATGTTGAACAATGTCTTGTATTTTATGACACGATTATCAGATTTTTTCAAAACATAGTCAGACAAGAAACTCTAGCTGTCAAATAAACGAGTTAAAATAGTTTAAAATAACATAAAATACTGAAGGAAAGTACCTGAATATTGTGCAATACCTGAGTTAATGTACTTTCATTGTAATCAATGAAAAAACAAATACACATACATCCAGAAAGACTTCTTTATCCTCCAATTGATGCCAGACTTTATGTATCAGCAGACCCCCCCCCCCCCCCTCCGGGTGTCAACAACCAGCGCCATTAGAGGAGGATCAGACAGCTTCAAGCAGCCGCGACGCTAAACGGTCAAGCGGCATCGTGCCAGACATCTGTCGCATTTCCCTTTTTCCCTACGTTCCCATCCTTTGCTCCGGAAAAGAGGTTGGGGGGGGAAAGGTGGACAGAGAGAGAGGAAAGAAGAGATGGACGGATGTCGGATCGAGAGGAACAACAACGGGTAGCCACAGCTTTGACACCCCCGACCTCCCCCCCCGCCCACACCCCCCACACCCCTTCCAGAAAGCCAAGACCTTTTGCTCTTTCTCCATGACAGGCGGCGTTCTTTTGTCCGGGTCGAACCCAAACAAAAGGCGAGAGGTGACAGAGTGGACAGAGGGGGGGTGGAAGGGGAGGGATAGATGAATGGAAAAGGGGGTAAGATCGGCTCACCTTTTGTCTGCCATGTGTCATTCATTTTTCCTAATGTTTGCACGATAATCCAGCAGCAAAGTTTTTGCTTCTTGTTTTGGGTTTGAAGGTCTTGAACGCCCCACAGCGCGATGATTATTCATTTGGTATTTTCATTATTCAGTCGACTTGTTCTTCCTCCTCGCTGCTGTCTGGCTGTGTCCGGTGCGGTCCACTCCCGTCCTGGTTGCTAATGGCATTAAGAACAGCAGGAGAGGAGAGGAGTCAGGTGATGTTGTTTAGACGTTAGTTTCAGTACTCTTCTCTCTGCCGCACCAGTCAGAAGTTCCCTCGCTCACGTCTTCCTGTTTTACGTACTTTTACTTCCACAGTACAACACTTTGTAGTATGTTTACTGTGTGAGCGTATGATCAGGGTAGAAAGTCTATTATTGCATGTTTGTACATGAAGTACAGCAGGTACAAAGTATAAACCGCCAAACAAACAACTCAAGAATCCCTGTGACAACATAGATGCACACAAAGAGGTAGTTCAGTGGAGATTCACTCAGTATAGAGGTAAATATACTGGACATTTAAATACGTATACGCATATATGTATGCACAAAATGTTACAATCACTAACTTCAACTGCCAATAATCATTATTCTTTACATTAACAATGAATTAAATGGCTCTGCTTTGTGGATGGTTTTCTCGTAGTAATGAACCCACTGAGATATTTAAACCCAACGGTGCCGCTCCACAGACTCGATTAGCCTCTTCTAGCGCTTTGTTTTGGTGTGTACTTTCCAATTTCCGTCTCCAGTTGTCAAAAATAAACCCGCCACATGCAACCACCATAGAGTGGATTAACTACATTAAAGTAAGCAAAAGAAAAGAAACATCTAGCGGCTAAAAACCTAAATACTTCAGTTGGTGGAGACCAAAGCAGAGCAAACAGTAAAGGGAATACCGGCCGTATACAGACGCATGAATGCTAATGTTGCTAAACAAGTTAAACATCAATAAATGTCACATGTAGTTCAGCTACACTTCTTGTTAGCTAGTTCAAGTTTAGCTTGAAAACCATCTTTGTTGCTAACTTTCTCTGGACAGAATCAGTTGAGTTGATGGCAGGATGTCTGCCGTGTCTCAAGATTCTCCTCAACTGTGTTTTTAACCCTCATCAAAACCCTCATTTTCCCGCCTAATTATTATAGCTTTTGCTGAGATGTTCAATAATTCTGACTTCAATGGGACCAAGTAAATTACTGACGTTATATCAACCAAAAGTGGTGTGTACAATGTGCAATGTTCCAAAGAAATGAAAATGTTCAAAGGCCTTTACAGAACAAGTTCGTATTTCTCGTATGCGTCTTTTTAAACCGTCATCCGATAAAAAATATTGTTCTATTTGTTGCGAAAATACGAGTCAAAATGTTCTGCTATCAATTTGTTTGTCGTAAAAGTGCTTTGTGCTGTGAGACGAAGTGGATCGGCAGATCAGATGCCATTTTGGATGATGACGTTTGAATGTACAGTGGTTCTGAGTCGTCAAACAAAAAGCGGAAAGCGGAAAAAAAGGCAGAAATACGTTACAAAAACACGCGACAATTTAAAACGAAAAAATACGAACTTGGTGTGCAGACGGCTAGACCAGAAATACTTGCTTTTTTTTAAATCAAGAGAGAAGTAGAATCATTTTCTCATAGACTTCTATACAACCAGAGGAGTCGCCCCCTGGTGGACACTAGAGAGAATGCAGCTTTAACACAATGAAGCTTTGACTTCACTCGCCTGGTTGCAAATCACGTCTCAAAGACTTGACTTGGTTCAAGAGACATAAAAACAGCTCTGGTAGGAGCTTTGGATGACTGTGTCTCCTAAAACTTTGTCTTTTAAAAATAAAATCTACTACGAGCCGAGGCGGGAGGACACGTTTTCACCTGTTCATTAACTTTCTCATATCAATCAGCACTTTCTTATAGGACATGAGAAACTGGAGGACAGACGCATGGGGTCCACAGGGTAACGTTACACCACACACACACACACACACACACACAGTGTCACCTCCTCTAGAACGCCACCACACCACCAACGGAAGACCTCCCCACCACCCCCCTTTTCCTTTGAGTGTGTTCCAGCTCCAGGCCCTCTTGCAGGGCTATAACTCATAAGTTTCTATACTGCACCTTGTGCTGGGGCGCGTATAGAGCAGCATACTTAGTGTCTTTTAACGGCTCAGCAGAGAGAGAGGAAGCCGAGAGGAAGTGTGTGTGAAAAAACAGGCACACGGACAAGACCGGGGGGGGGGGGACGTTTTCCACCGAGGGCGGTAAGATAAATAGACCCGGGGAGAAAACATGACACGATGAACCCGATGAACTACAAGTTGGAAAATGGCTGTTTCCAGTGCGTGATCTGGAAATTGTATTTAGAAATAACGCTGCTGAAATTGATTTGTGGATAAATGATATTCTCTGATTTTAAACCTGCAAAGACACGTTGTATAAGATGCAGAATGCGGACAAAGAGATAAGATAAGGCGAGCTGAGGTAAAGCAATGCAGTAAGTTGTCTGGAAGAAGAAAACAATTTGAGGGAGAAAATGAGTCGTCTGTTGCCCAGAGGAAGAGCTCGATACTTCTCCTTGTACAGTATGTTTTATTCATGCTTTCCGCTGCCAGACTGGACTGGCTGGCTGAATCGTGAACCTACAGCCTGAACAGGTGAAGCACTGACGGACTGATGTGCGATGCCTGGAAGCGAGCTGTTGTCAGAACACCTGTCTGACTCACACCGAGGTGTTTGTTTGCTTCTGAGGCTCTCCGTCAATCACTGGAAGTTAACAAACATTCACTTTCTTTTTTGTATTGAGTTCTGCATTTGTGTTGTTTCAGGGCTTTGTTTTCACCGTGCAGCTTAAAAACAGGGTTTTCTACTGCAGTAAAGAGTATTTCAGGAGCCTTTGTGGGGTGATAAAATAATGTTTTGTTCATTATTTCTTTAACACAGTCTCACAGTAGTTTGTTAAGCTATTGGTTTCATGCTGAGCGACACAAGTGGTCCCTTTCTTCCGTCAGTCGGGACGACATTGAGCTAAAACAGGAAGATTAGGTTTAGGCAACAAATCCACTCAGTTAGGTTTCGGTAGAAAAGGTTGTGGTTGGGCTTAAAATAACTACGCAGAGTTAAGTTTACAGCGAGAAAATGTCACGTTTTGCAGTCTCTTGTCTTTAAACTAAACCGATCCACTAGATTCTTCTTCAAAAGGTTGTTGAAGCTGTGAATCACAGTTCAATAAATGGTGTTTCATTAAGGCAACAGCGTGGACTGACGAGCTGAAAATGACCTGGCTTCTTAAAATGGTGGAGGACACAACACAAACATCTCAGTGCGTACAAGCCGTCCATCACACACACACACACACACTTTATTTACTCCCTCATCCCGCACAATTATCTCCTAAAAACCAGCCAAAAAAAACGCCTCATGAAATAGGGATGAAAACGTCTGAGTCACGATGGACTAAAAAGAAAGAACGCGACGATCCGGTGCCAGCGTCCGAACATCAGTGCCAGTGATGCATGCTGGGAACACCACAGACCTTTGTCTTTTGATGGACGTCTTAATTAGTAGAATTAATCCGGTTACGGAGGCACAGCTGTATGAAGATCATTAGCAACATAACATTCAAAATACATTCACAGCACAGATTGTTATTCCTGTGTTGAAACTGTAATGTTTTGTTTTTGTACCTTTATTGCAGAAACCCCAAAACTTTTTGGCACAAACAGAACTTTATTCAAATACAGCTACTGCCTTACCGTTTATACCAGAAACAGGTGGGTTGGTGTTATTGTCCCTGTGGGGAAATGTGTTGCTTCAAATAAGACACATTATCTTAAAACATACGGTGAGACACATTTGTCATTGACACACGACTGATTAAAGTGCATACGGGCTTGTGTTTTTATTGCACGTTGCTCTATTGCACTGAGATTTATCGGAGTTCAGCAGCTTGATGGAGGCTGGAACGAACCATAGCTTCCAGCGGTTGTTTTTGTATTTTGGCACACAAGAGTCCTGGTATCCAGAGGAGAGAGGATGCTGGGAGTCTGCAGTGATTTATGCTGCTTGTTTCATGACTGCCTGTTGGTAAACTCTCTGTATGAGCCGTCGACTGAATATAAGAAGTGGACGTAGTCATCGTGACGTTTGTGGACTGATGTTTTAAAGCCCAGAGTTCGGCATATCTTACACACACTGACCAACCACCTGCATCCAGCCTCTCCAAACACCCTCCTGAACTCGTCCCCCTCCATGCTGTCTTTGTGTACAAAGTCCGGGTTCAGGCCCGGCCTCCGGGATCTGAGCTCCAGGCGAGCCCCCTCACACGGCTGCCCCACATTCCTCTCACCTACCTCGGGTAGCCGAGCACAGACGCCCCCCCCCCCCTTCAGATAGATTGGTTGGCAGCGTTGCTTTGAGCAGGTCAAATAATGACCTGTCACACAGGGCGATGGTTTGTGGTGAGAAGCAGTAAGTTTTACACCATGAAATAAAGCAGTCTTGGGGACAGTCTTCTTGTCCTCCCTCTCTGGCTCCACTTTAATTTACCGCACTCTCCTTCTTCGCCTTATTCCCTCGTCGCACTTCCTCTCGCTGTGCTGCTTTCTCACATTTCTCCACAATTCATTACCGGCTGTCAATCATCGCGTCCGACCGGGCAGGCTTACACATGAAACATTGCAGCAACTAAAGGCAGGAAGTCTGATGAACGAGAGGCAGAACCCAACGCAGACTGGCCAGATAACGACTCCCAGCATCCTCCTGTTGGTGTTGTGAAACAAGCCTCACACTTTTACTGAGGTTTGTTTTTCTTCACATTTTATCTACATTCACATCTGGTACAGTCAGTTTCATTCACCTCTGATGATATTGTTTCATATACTTTGTATATATATATATATATATATAATGGATGGATACTTCACTGGTGGTCAATGAACCTGAATTACGTCCCATTTTATTTGTACATGTACTATCAGAAGTTGTTTAAATGCATCCACGATAACTGTGATAACAAATAAATGACAAAAACAAGAAAAGTCACATTTGAAAACATAAAATATGATGAAATCTATAGAGTTTTGAACTAAGTAGCCTAGCCTTTAGCTGCTTGGTCTGTCGCGTTAATAAGCAGCAACTTGCAATGTTAGCCGACGTAAGCGGTTCTTGGAAGGAAAAGTCACAGATTTATGGACTAAATTAATTTACAATACTACAGGAAATTAGACAAGAAGCCAGAACAAACCGAAGGAAGCAGCTCTGCAAGAAAACATGAACAAAAAGCTAAGCTAACGTTATCATAGTTTCCTTCAGTTAGCTAGAAAGGAGTGGGCGATTAATGTCGGTGAAAGTAAACGTCTTTTCTGCAACTATAATCAAACAAAGATTTCACTGATGAAAAACTATTAACTATAATGTATTTTGTTAATTCAAACTAGCCTGAATTTACATAAAATGACTGAAATGTGACTAAAATATACTTACCTAAAATATACGCTTTTGTCTAGAAGACTAAAACTAAATAAAATAATAAATAAATGAACTAATTAGGTGTCAAAAATAACAATCTTGAAGAGTATTAGTCAAAATGTTCCTGTTTCTGGGGAGAGTTCAGGCTGACAGAAGATAAATGTTGACTTTAATAGTGTGCAAAACTCTCAAATCCTACATTTCCAAAAATAAAGACAAACGTTCAATCGATACAAATGTTCTTGGTACACAATGTCCCAAATGAAGAACAGCCCTCCCTGAGCTGTCACACTGAGGTCCTGCTGACTGACGGACTGGAGGGTTTGGGGGTTGGGCCAGTGGCTGAGGAGAAAGAACATTCATTCCACCTCTCACACGCCTCATGACAAAATAAACACTATCTGTGGTGCTTGGCCCCGAGCCAGCATTCAAGGAGCAGCAGCCGTTGAGAAAAGGTCGTTTTTTTTTTTTTAAACTATCTGTCTCCATCAGCCCCATGTGTCACATCTATCAGGCAGGTTTCACTCAACACTTTTTCTGAACATCTGACCAAAACTCAGTCACCTCGGATGGTTAATGTATGTTTACTGCAGAGCGGAGCAGGTTTTAATTAGGCCATTTAATGGATGAGTTGTAATTGGGGAGCCCTCAATCGCAGAACCCATCGTCTCTTAATGTGACAACGATAAACCTCTGAGGGTGAGGGGGTATATACAATATATATATATATATATATATATATATATACATATATTGTATATATATATATATATATAGGACAAGATGTTCAGAGTCCGATTAGCAACTTGAGATGTGAGACTGTGTATAAGAAGTGGACGTAGTCACGGTGACGTCACTCATTAGTTTGTGGACTGATGTTTTGAAGCCTCAGGGATTTAGCCGTCGCCATCTTGGATTACGGCCGTCGCCATGTTGTTAATTTTGCAACCGATAAACAGAAGTGACCATATCTGGACTGAGGAGTACTAAATGAACATCATGCTGTATTGAAGAAAACTAGAGATTGAGACCATAAACTCATGTTTACAATGTTTACTGAGGTAATAAATCAAGAGAGAAGTAGAGTCATTTTCTCATAGACTTCTATACAACCAGAGGAGTCGCCCCCTGGTGGACACTAGAGAGAATGCAGCTTTAAGCATTGGCTTCTTGCCGCCTGGTTTAACCCAAATAATCGATTAATACACGTTCAAATAATCAAAATCAGGATGTTTTATTTCCTTCCCATCAACTTATCAGTATAAAATCTCCAAAACATACATAACCACATGCAGGTGGCAGGGCAGCGGTTCAGACCTCTGCGGTACCAGAGGGATCTCCTCTTGGGCCTCCTTTGCCTGCACAGACCTCTACCCACACCACTCTTGGGGATTCAGGGTAGTTTAATCATATTTAACAATACTGCTGGTTTACGTTTTACTTTTTTCCGCCCGGAGCCAAATGTGACCGCCCTGTAATTGCTTCCATACTCCCCCTTCACTGTAAATATGTTAGCATGGCAGGTTGCTCGGGCTCCTATAGAAAACACAGACTCCTACTGTAAACAGGATTCTTGTTTGAACTCAATGCACCCGCCCGCCCCAACACACACACACACACACACACCTAATATACAATGTGAGTAAGGAATGCTCTGAGAGGCTTGATGGATTCTACCCAGGCCATAACTCCCTTTACGAGGAAATAAACAAATATGATTGAATTATGATGCAAGGCGCCTATGAATTTTCCAGCACACATTGTGTGTCTTTTTTTTTATTTTTATTTTTTATCAGTGCGAGGGCATGTTGCTGCTCTCTCTGAGGCCCTCAACAACATTAGTTTGGCTGGAAATAGACGTCTCGTATTTCCCAGAATTACCGCCGTGGGTGGATGTTGAAAGCCGTTTGAAAAATAGCACCCCTCATTTCGTTCTTTCCTGAAACAGGACACCATACGAGGGAGAAAAAAACAAAACGTGGCATGGTTAAGTAGAGTAACCTCTTACACCTCAGTCAGGAGGTTTTGAAACTGTTTTGCTGCTTATGAAACAGATCGTGACATTTCGTTAACGTTGGACATTGGATTTCCAATTAAAGCCTCGCATTCCGTTAAACCTCCACACAGCAGAACATGAAGCGTTTTCATTGAGCGAAATGTTGGGTGTCGCAAACGTCTTTTATAAATGTCACAAATCCAGCTGGGACTCGTGCTCGGAGGCCCCAAGGACACAAATATATGTGTCTTTTAAATGGAGGATAGGTTGAATATCACGTCTCTGAAGAGTAAATGCTCTCACTGCTACTCAAGGTTATACACACAGAGAGAGTCTATTCATGAAGCTTCACAGCCACCTTTAACAAGGTCGTTCCCAAAATTACCTTTGAGTAATCTACCCAGCAACCTTCAGCATCTGATTACTCTGCACACGCACTCGGCTTGCAATTTGTCTCACAAAAACGCTGTATAGTCGGCAGTACAAAGGCACACTTTGGTAGAAAACAGTAAAGTTATTCACAAAAATATCACCAGTAACCGTTTTGTTACATTTGAAACTTGCTGTTTTGTTATTTAAATATATATTTTTGTCACTGCAAATACAAACATGCAAACCCACTGAGGTAAACTACACGTCTTGTTAAATCTGATCAAATGTAAGCATTTAAAGTTTATTTTAAGTTTGTTTAATATTTATCAATTACTTTTTCAAATATTTATTTTCCTCCAAATGATCCACTCTTCACATCGGCATAAATAAAGCATGAAGCTGTGAGGTTACAGATTGAAAACAACTGATATTCCTCTTATGTAGCAGGAGGTTTGTTTTGTCCCTTCTGGGCTACTGTCGGCTGGCTCGGTGAAGAGGACCAGCTCCGTATATAAACTCATTCTAAGATAACAAAAACTAAATTATTCTTATTTTTAGGTAATAATACACAAAAGAAAACATAGTTACTAATATTATATTCCATTTCTCCCAATAGATCCCCCTAAATGCTGCACACTCTGCCTTAATGACCAGCTAGAGATGGCACAGTTCCCTTGAGCCAAGCCAAACATCGTCACCAAACATAGAGGCTTTGGCTTGCACCCAGCACCACGACCCGGTCCAGTCTGGCACAGTCCAGCCCAAGGCCAGACTCACTGGGGAATTTCATCTGAATTCAATTTCACCTCTGGCCTCCGTCGCGGCAGCTTGAGCCGAGGCGACACAAAAGGCCAAGTTTCACATTGAACGTGAGAACCCCCTCATCTCCTGACCTCTATTACCATATGAATGGACCAGAAAATGGAACTGGGAGCAGAGACGGAGACACACAGAGTCCACGCAAAATGGTTTATTTATTTTTTTCAGAGCACTTGGTTTACCTTTCCTGCTCGCTGAGAGTGGGAATGTTCAGGCAGACGGATATCATCCAAAGACGATACTATAGCTGTACAACGTGTTAAAGCTTTGAAAACTAAACCTGGGATCTTACAGGGAAGTCTCACTTACCCTTAAAGTTCAGCAGTCTGAGCATCTTTGGCCAAAAGCTTATAAAACATGAACAGTTCTAGACCCACTCAGACTGAAACTACAGGAAAAACTTCCAACAGCTCATTCAAAGAAGCAGCACCTTTGTGTCTCCGACTTCTTTCTCTTTCATTACCGCTGTTGTTTTTTCAGTATTTGTCAGTTCTCTTGGTGCTTTCCCAAGATTGCACTTCTCTCTTCAACCATCATGTGCTCCTACTGGCATTATATGCAAAACAAAGAACAAGCTACAGTAAAAAAGGCGAAGTCCCGCCCCTTACACGTTTTTTTTTGTTAATGTACGGTAGTCAAGAGACAAATAATATTTAATCCCGCTTGAATTGTGCCATGAATTAATTAAACCTTTGTCAATTATCGTCAACTAGTTTGTCAATTTTGCACATCAAGAAAGCTGCATTTTGTCGTAAAACTGTTGAAGTATAAGTATTGAAAATCCGTAATTATAAAGACGACACAACCAAAAGTGTAAGTGTCGTCTCTCTCTGAAGCTACGATGTCTTTCGTACCAGGATGTTGTGTCACACCAACAACAGGTCTGTCTCGTTCTTTCTCTTCCCGGCTGATAAAAAGAGTTGCTGAATAAAACCACATCAGGTAAGACATTACAAATGTGTGTGGACGTAGCTACGTTAGCTATCTAACTAGCTAGCCCAGCTAATGGCTGTGTTGATGACATATGATGTGTGAGACGAGATGTAGTTCACTGATCGGTTTCACACAAAAGTAAATGATACTACGACAAACTGAGACTTTCTTGACTTGTAAAATGATCTTTTAAATTGACAAACATCACATGTGTAATTCGTGGCAAAATACAAACGGGATGAAAGTTACTTCCGGCAACACATGGAGATAATATAGACAAAGTACCGCTAGCTTTAATCTTTTATGGCTAACGATAAATTCACATCCTCTTAAAAATGATAAAAAAAATGTAGCTATACGTTAGCTAACATAAGATGTATTATACATCATTGTAATGTTACCTTTGAACTGATATAACGTATCCGAATATGACAGTAAAAAGGGCAAAGTTGACCGAGGATCTGCCCGGTTCAATGCTAGCTCATCTGTTATTGGAGCACAGAGCGAAAAGGGGCGGGACTTAGGAAGGGTCAATTACGAAGGCGTGATTTGTTATTGACCAGGTGAAGTATGTGTGTTTTCTGGTACTACATCAGTGATGCATTGGTTTGATAAAAGGCCTAAAATAGGCCAATCTTTGCTCTCATAGTGTTGCTCGTACTGTTGTATTTTTGTTTTAACTTTGTGCCTCTTCAGGGTGATTCAAAGACCTGCTCACCTTGACGTGGTTTATTTCGTAATAAGGACCGGCTCGCCGTTCGTTATCCGTCATAGAAATAAGGAGTTTTTTGTTTTGTTTTTTTACTTTCAGTGTTGCTTAATAAGTCATGGTTATTCTATATTATTATTCTATAAAAGGTTATTCTACTGTAATAATTATGATGTAAATATACTGGTGAAAAATATCATTAACAACAGTTTTAGGAAAAAATATTTTCAAAAACTCACATTAGTACATTTTTTTGAAGTAGTTGGCTTTTATTTAAGGCAGCCGTTAATCCAAAAATAGCAGTTAGTTACTAATGGCATTAGCACAGATGGGGGAGAGCAGGTTTGTGGTGGTGGGTGAGGGAAGAGGAGCTGCATGAGAGAAGTTCACCGTTACCGTAAGTGAAAAATTTGAATAAATAAATATAGAATAGACTGTGCATGTAGAGATAAAGTATGACTTGAACAGTTTGTTGTGCAAACAAGTTTGATGCAGATATTAATTAATCTTGAATGTAACCATGCAAGACACAATTCAAAGTAATGAGAAGTAAATAATATTCCCTCATTAGTTACACAATACAAAAGGTCAAACTCTGACTCTGGAGTGATTCTGATTAAAACATTCCTCTTCTAAATAAATGTCATTAAGATAAATCCATCCATATAAAGTGAGCCGTTGGAGACTGATGAGGCAACATGTTTTCACTTCAGTTCACAAACCACAGATTTCATAAAAATAAAAAAGCCCCGTTTTTCGTAACTTGACCAAAAGAAATTCAGTTTTTGTGAAATGATGACGAAATTGTTGCCACACCTAGTTTGGACAAAAGTTTTATGGATTTCATCTAAAATATTAACCTAAAACATTCCTTCATATTTCTTGCTTTTAAAGGATTACATATATTTTAAATGAATGTATCATTTCATAATAAGTGCTGATTATGCAAAGTACAGACCCTTTTTACAGCAGGTGTTTCTCCACAGCCCTGATTTAGCAACTTTAAACATTTAATCAAAACTGTTACCAGCACCAGAATGTGTAGTTGTGTCTTCAGAATTCAGAAAAGATCACGACGGTTTCAGAGCAACAGGTGTTTCAGTTTAACCAGTGACCGTGTTAACTGGTGACTTTCAGCCTAATGCGTCCTTGGTTGCTCGGAGTAACTTACATAAATGGGTTGTGTAGATAATAAACAGATGAGTGCGTATTTAAAACTGATTAAAGGCTTTTTTTTTGCGAGGACACCTTCATGTTCTGCAACCACGAATACATTCTGTTGAGATTCACCAGTTAATTCACTGTTTAAACCGAAACATTGCAGCGTTTACGGCTGCGAGCTAAACGTGTTGACTACACTCTAGCTTTCTCCACCAAATATATGTTTTTATCTGGACACTAAATACTGGGCCACTTGCTGATGACTTCTACCCACTCACTAATATTATACGGATCTGGAAAGTGAATTTGTTTAGGTTGTATTCTCCATCTTTGGTGGTTAATGTCCTCCTACAGCTTGACAAGCTGTTGCACTCCACCGTACGTCTGTTGTCAAGCTACGTGGTCACACATTTGTACCTCATCATTTTTTACAAACTATAAATCGGTCTTTATAAAGGGGAAAAAATGCAATTAGCAGACTAATATTATTTATTATGATTTACATCAACTGTCTGGAAGTCACGTAAAATGACAGGAAACAGAATGAGACTTCTTAAATAAAAGCAACGTATCCGTAACGGTTCATATGATATCTTACGTTAATGTTACTCCTCATTTTATTGTGTTTTCCGACGAAAGTCCGACAACACGTGTCAATTTCTGCTCTTTACATGAATACAGTCTTTTCAAAATAAACTTCCGTCTTCACAGAAAACAACTTAGTTAGGTTGAGGCAACAAAACGACTTAAGTTAGGTTGAGGCAACAAAATGACTTAGTTAGGTTGAGGCAACAAACTACTTAGTTAGGTTGAGGCAACAAACTACTTAGTTAGGTTGAGACAACAAACTACTTAGTTAAGTTTAGGCAACAAAACTACTTAAGTTAGGTTTAGGCAACAAAACTACTTGGTTAGGTTTAGTCAACAAAACTACTTAGTTAGGTTTAGACAACAAACTACTTAGTTAGGTTTAGACAACAAAACTACTTAGTTAGGTTTAGACAACAAACTACTTAGTTAGGTTGATGTAACAAACTACTTAGTTAGGTTTAGAAAACAAACTACTTAGTTAGGTTGAGGAAAAGATCGTGGTTTGTGTTAAAAGAACCACTGAATTGCTGTTACTGAGGTACGCAAAGTTAGGTGACAAAAACTTCAACATTGATGTCTCGTTTCATACGGGGAACAACTGGCTGGACTTAGCAGTCTTTATACGTCCTCGCTCAAGCTAACGTTGTTAACATACGAAAAAAATATTTCGTGAGATATCTACAAATTACGACGCATTATTTTTCGTAGGTATTCCGACTAATGCTGGATGAGACCAGCCTGAATAAAAGATACGTGAATGTACAGATTTAAATATATATTTATACGTCAACTGTTTTTGCCATTTAATTCCGCACGAGGCAAAGTTTATTCAGCACAGTGAGTGATCAGAGGCAGAGAGAGCCCTGCATCCCTCTCCTCCTCCTCCTCCTCCTCCTCCTCCTCCTCCTCTTCATCACAGCCTGTGGTCATTATTGCCCTCCAGACTGCTTTTATCATCTCTATAAATCTCTGCTGGCTCAGACGGCGGCGTAATGAGGAGACCTGCGAGGCTGTCAACCTGCGACTCTCACCCCCGCCGAGGGAGAGAAAGCGGAGAGTGGAGAGAGGCTGGACGGAGATGAGAGTCACAAAGAGAGAGGGCAGGTCACACACACTCACGTCTTCAGTGTGCGGTGGGAGCACATTCAAACATTATATTCTGCTTAGAGGCCCGAGTGTGGAGACGAGTCACGCCGGTGAGTTTGCGAGTAATCATCTGTCAAATGAAAGCTTTCAGCACTTAAAGAGACACACTGACGTTTATATGTAGCTGTCCGTGTTTTGTCTTTCTCCGTGTCCGCTGAAGTAAACTGAGTCGACGTTTCCTCAAACAATGGTTTGATGATATCTTTCAAAAAAATGCTCTGCATTGACAAAATAACCAATAAAATAATTCTAAAGTACACGAAAGATGGTGAAATATTCAGTTAGGTTTAATAAAAGATGGTGAAATACTGAGTTAGGTTTAATAAAAGATGGTGAAATACTGAGTTAGGTTTAATAAAAGATGGTGAAATACTGAGTTAGGTTTAATAAAAGATGGTGAAATAGTTAGTTAGGTTTAATAAAAGATGGTGAAATATTCAGTTAGGTTTAATAAAAGATGGTGAAACACTGAGTTAGGTTTAATAAAAGATGGTGAAATAGTTAGTTAGGTTTAATAAAAGATGGTGAAATAGTTAGTTAGGTTTAATAAAAGATGGTGGTTTGGGTTAAAATAACTACTGACGTGTTCTTACTGAAGTTACGTGACAGATAAATCAGCTGTGACTTCTCGTTACACACACGGCACAAACAACAGTCTCTGGGGTCAATGATCGGCTTTAGTTTGACCACCATGAGCTTTACCGCTCATACCAGACCATGTGTGCTGGAGCAGCAAAAACCTTCCATCTTCCAACCATCCCGGAGCATGATGTAGTGAGGATTATAATCCACGTCACCAAAAAAAACCCTCCCTCACCTACAAGTCAGAATCCTTTTCAGGATGTACTAAAACTGTCCTTGTATACTGCGAACATGGCTCTTTTCTAGGAACTGTGCGTCCACAGCAACTGCTCGAGGGGTAAAAGTAACAAACAGCTCCAGAGAGATAGACCAGAGCTGAACTCAGTCACAGTGTGTGTGTGTGTGTGTAAACCAGATGAACTCATCTACCTCTCCGCTCTGAGAGTCCTTTCTGATGTCAGACACAAGAACTCTGCGTCGGCACTGACGCCGGTGCAGCCGATAAACCAAACACACACACACACACACACACTCTCTCTCTCTCGACAGCTGATACGTAGTACGGACTCTGACCCGCTCTGAACCTCAACAACAGCAGCCCTCCTCCGTCATCCAGCGTCAGCTCCCTCACTGTCTCCAAACCGCCCACGCCGCCTTATGTAAGGGGATTAATCCTGCACGGTCATTAAAACACCATGCACGGCACTGGAGGTGCAGAGAGAGGCACGCTACTACAGAGACGTCTTCATCTGTGCGTTAATGTTTGATAATCATCTCGCAGCAGATTGTACCTCAAAACCTCTGAAATGCAGAGGAATATTTGAAGAGCTGACACTTTAATGACCCCTGCTGCTCCAGACTCCCCGGCTCTTTCTCAGACATTTCAATCACCTTCCCCTCTGGTTAAAAAAAAAAAAAACTAATTTCACATGAACGCTCGCTGTGTGGCTCCTCCAACAGAAACAAAAAGGCAGCCTCTCCATCATCCGGAGCGAACCATAAGCTTCCCTTTATCTTCCCTCCCTCATTAAACTCTGAATAACTCAGCAGACAGAGAGGAGAGAGAGAGAGAAGTGATTTAATTCTGCTGGAGGAATAAAAAAGCCCCTTGAGGTTGCCATTTTGAATGTGTGCCATGTTGAACAGGCTGCATCCAGAGATCACCGAGACAACGGAGAAGGGGAAGAATAGAGCTCCGGGCCAGCAGACCCACTGTAGAATAATGTACCATGGATGTGGTGTCATTGTGCAGGGGGGAGGGGGGGGGGGAGGGGAGGCTGGAGTCATGATGATGACCCATTACGACCTCGGAGAGGAGGGTGGAGGAAAAGCAGCTCTGAAAGGGAGAAATCGTGGCACCAGACTTTGATATCTCAATTTTTTTTTGCAACCTGGTCGCCCCTGAATGCAGCCCAATTATTTCAGTAAACCAGAAAATCCTGGGGAAGGGGGGGAAGCCCGGGGAAAAAGAAAAATGGGTTTGACATTCAGGCGGGCCGGGGCCGAGGGAGGTAACAAGTTCACGGCCTTTTCAGAGAACATGGCCGCCTGCTGTGTGATGGATCACGGGAGCCTCAGATGGGCCATCGGGGGGGGGGGTGGGACCCGCATGAGGAACGCATGGGAACCCAGACTCCCAGGAAGAAAAGGGAGTCATCCTGACAGCTAAATAACTGTGATACAAGCGGCTTCAACGGACTCGTACTGCTGCTGAGAAATGACACCTCTACAAACACCACGAGGACGGAGTCAGAACCTTCTTAAACATGTGGCTCAGGATTAGAAATAACACCTGAGTGATGCTCGCAAAAGACAAACGTCAAACTAGTGGATCCAAACTAAGACGGAACGGATCCTTCAATTAAAACGATATTCACCCAGATATTCAGACTTTTACTTCATGAGTCAAGCTGTCAAAAACAAACGTCATACATTTCACTTAATGCTCATCAACAGAACATTTCATTAGTTCACAAGCCTCGTCTTTTAAACTTCACTGCAACTTTATGTCAAAACGTTTTACTTTAAAAA
Source organism: Leptoclinus maculatus (assembly GCA_032191485.1). NCBI lineage: Eukaryota > Metazoa > Chordata > Actinopteri > Perciformes > Stichaeidae > Leptoclinus > Leptoclinus maculatus. The sequence goes on from JAVDOI010000166.1 coordinate 74,984, forward strand.
GCCTCAAAAGAACTAAATTGTAATAACGTGTAAAATAGACAGTTATGTATTTCAGGAGTCTAGCTGTGATGCGTTTGCTTAAAGTATTTAGAAACTACATTTCTCTAACGAAAAAATGAAAAGTCAAAATGTAATCTTGACATTTTGACAAAAGAAAATTAAATTAGTTTTTGAACTGAACCTCCATTTGATCTCCACTAAACATTTTGATCAAGCGTGTCTATGAGTAGATATTTACGTTATTGATCGCGTCGTACAAATACCAGAAGGCCGAACAAACAGACTCACAGACATCTTAAGAAACACATTAAATTACCAACAAAGAACTTTGTCTTCTATCACAAGTTTTTCTTTTCTTATTACAAAATAATCACATTTTATTAAAAGTCACGGCCCTTAAAAACGGTCATAACGATGAACGCTGAACAATGAAAAGGACTTCTTTAATCTCACCTAATCACTAACAAACAAAGCTTTTCTCTTCTCTTCAAGTATAATCCATCCTTCAAAAAACTAAGTGCGTTTGAAACTGGTGTATTAGAGGGAAACACCCAGTTTAACCATCACAAGCATCCGGCTGAGAGGGTCGTCTACGGGACAGAACGTCTGGTGTGAGAGACATGACGGCGACAACATGGAAGCACCGCTCATCGCCAAGGACGGATGTAATACTGACACAAGACAAATTAAATAAGAACGGTGAGGGAATGACATGAAACCGTTACTCGTCAGTCACAACGCAGTTTGAAAATAGTGGTCAAAGCATGAAGTATGAATAAAGTGCTGAATTATGGTTTTACACAATGAATCGTCATATTTCGTCATCTCAAGGTGCGAATTTGATGCTTTTCTTTTGTCTTATCTGACGGAGGTATCGGGGTTTGAATGGTTTGGGCCCTTGGACTCTGGAACATGTTAAAGGATTTATCAATAATGAAAAATATACATATAAGACGCAGGACGGGTTCAGTGTTTTTCCCAGATTGCTGCAGTGAAACAGTTGGAAACGAAATATTAAAGTCACGACACCAAAAGTTTGATTACTCCCAGAATGAAATAATAATAATAATAACTTATAAAGGCCGCTCTCCTCTAGCCTATAGTGCCATCTGTCCACATTCTAGGAATAATAAACCTGTCAACAACGGGCTCCTGGGAGGCCTCTCTTGACACTGTGTTGTCAGTGGCAAGGCATGCTGGGAAAGCTAATGGGACAGGCCCTCAGGGGCCCCCTCAGACAGGTGAGCTGTCTGACAGCTCTCATGTGAAATAATCAGTCGGCGATAACCTCTCGGCTTGTGTTGACTTAAAATCAGCACAACCTGTAAAAGAAACACTGAATCCATGTGATTTGTGAATAATTGTAAATCCACTGATTAAATCCTGTAATGTTAACGGTAAGGCCACGGGACAACATTTAAGAATGAAACTGTCAATACGTCATATATATATATATATATATATATATATAAAATATATAGAAAACGTGGTCTTTTTTCTTAAAAATGCACGTGCAAAACAAATAAAGGGACATCCTCAATGTTAGAATGTAAAATGTTCTTTTGAAGGTAAAAACTGCTGAGCGGCCGTACCGCACACACTGCCAGGTAACAACACTTCTGTCTCATTCTCAAAACTTGAAATGTAATAACGTCTTTGTACCTCCGCCGCAATCCCCCCCCCCCCCCCCCTCCCCCCCCCACGTGAGAGAGAGCGTGAGCGCCCAGCCTGCAGTGCGTCTCCGTGATTTCCCCCCTTATCGTAACCACGTGGGCCGCATTTCGGACGAGTTTGTCGTCTCCCTCAACACGTGAACATCCGAGCAGATCAACTAAAAACAGCAAGCTGGAGTTTCGGCACTTCCACTCCTGCCGGCCGGCGACGCACCGATCGGGTGTTAGCTGCTGTCAGCCTCGTTACACAACCCCCTCAACCCCCTACACCCACTGGTTTCCCTTAAATTCAGAGTAAAAGCACTGGTAAGTAGACAACAGAACAGAGGGGAGCAGTTGTTTGGTGTTTCCCCGGGCACTGACCTGGACAGAAGAGCAAACGCAGAGCCGGTCAGCCTCTTCATCCCGCTCCTCTTCTCACATTTCACACTCCAGCTCCTTCCTGGCTGCCTTTTGAAGTTGCTCCCTCCGCTATTTCTGAGGTGGAAGTCGTTGGCAGTGGAAGGAAAGGGGGAAGATAAGGGTTGAGGTCTCTCTTTTTCTCTTCCTCCTCCTCCTCCTCCTCCTCCTCCTCCTCCTCTTCTTCACAGTTTCTTTACTTCCCTTCTTGCTCTAATTTGCACTGGATGAAAAATCTGCACCTCCTCTTGCTCGTCTTCCACAGCAAAAAAAAAAGAATAAATCTCTCACTACTGGTAGAGGAAGGAAGGGAGAGAGAGAGAGAGAGAGAGAGAGAGAGAGCAGCAACAAAAAGTCCGGCGAACTCTACTGGGCATGCCCACAACCGAGAGGCACACACTTTGTAATGAACACTCACTTCCTCACTTCCTCTCTTGTTCGTCGCCCCCCCTCCTTCCTCCCTCACAGCTCTTTCTCTGCCTCCCCCTCCCTCCCTATAGTTCTCAGTCCAGCAGGAATCAGGAATGCTGCTCGGACCAAAGTCCACGGAGAAAGCCCTACTTTGCACCAAAAAAAAAAAGAAAACAGTCTCAGGCTTGAAAACACAACGGACTGAAAAACAGAGCATTTAAAAAAAAAAAGGCAAGAAAAATATGCGGAGAAACATAATTTCATCGTGAACTCACTCCTAACATTCCAAAAATGAAACATAAATGTTTGGCTCCGATGCTTCAATCGCACCGTCTAGACTCCAGTGATGTAACCATGAAACGGAGAGGCACTCACACGCTGTCAATTCTGATAATGAAATGTGAAAAACAATTCCCTGCAACTCTTCTGCTTTAGAGATAAAAATAAATATGATCTGTCCCTTTGTCGGCTGGGCCCAGTTGTGCCTCACTACTATAGGCTATTGCTAAAGAACTCAAGAGACTAAATATGTTAGGTATGTGGAATTTGCTGGGTTTTTTGAAGCGGCAGAGCGGTGTTGTTTTCTCTAGTCGTCGCACAGCGGTGAGTGACATATTTTTCTTTAGCTGTGCTATCTCCGGCTCCCCTCGCGCTGACCCAGATTCTCCACCAGCTAACTATCAGGACACTGTGTTTCAAAACCAGGCTGTGGAATGAGGACAGCGAGTTCAGAGAACCTAACAGACGGGAAAGAGAGGGGGGGGGGGGGGACGTCACTGCATTGTCATGAGCACCATCTGAAGGTGAGGGGTTTTAAATTCAGAAGAAAAGCTTTTGAATAAAGCTTGGATGGAGAAAAAAGAAAGTGACATAATCACAAACAAATGATTTTGTAGTTGGAATAGTCTGGAGCTTCGTGGATCCTCTCTGTTGAGACAACAATGTAATCCCGTCAGAGCAGAGAGTAATCCATCTGGAGCATCTGAAGGGTGGAGATAGGAGCCAGGTGGAGGAGGAGGAGGTCCAGACGGCTGCAGGCTTCACCCCGAGAGGTCAACGGGTCATGGGAAACAGCGGGTCGACATGAAGATGAGAGGTCAATGCCACGGCTGGATAAGCCAGAGCCGCATGTGTCCGCGTCGGAGGCGGCTGATGAGAGCGACTGGGTGGGGGGGGGGGGGGTGTGAAAGTGTAAAGAGATCAAAATTAAAAAGCTTCAAAGCCAAAACAAAAAAAGGAAGAGGAGAGGAGAGGAGCCGGTCAAGCTTAAAGGGAGGCACAGTCGCGCTTCATGCACAGAAATATTGTCAGTGTGGATTTAACCGTGGGAGAGTAAACACGGAGGGAACGAATTAACCACCAAGGAATTAAAGGTTCAGCGTGCCTGAAAGGAAGAAGTTCGTACGACGTGACGTCCAAACAGTCTTCAAAGCTTTTACCAATTAAACCGAAGAACTTCAGTGTGTCTGTTTAGTGTCGAAGCGATTAATCGTGCTGATGGGGGATAAGACGGCACACTTCAGGACAGACCGTCTTCAAAGGGCATTGAGAGGAAGTGACGGAGGTCGTCGTGTTGGGAATGAAAGAAAGAGAATTTGATAAAGTTTCCAGCAACAGAAAGTGAGTTTGAAGACTCTAACAAGCACTTTGTTTAAAGCGTACTGAGGCCTTTAGACGTGTCAAAGTCTCTCTGGATCTGTGGTACATCTGGGGTGTTAAGGGGAACCACAGCGTGCAGAAAACACTGCCCCGTGCTTCTAAATGGATACCTTAAGCTTTATACTCTGTATTTACAACAATAAACAAAACAGGACGTTCGTTCAGGAGACCGCCATTCGATTCCCGTGCAAAACTAAAAGTAAACATTTGGTCACGAACGTAGACGATTAGACGTCTCCTGAACCAGGTAGAGCGTCATAGTTTGAAGCTTACAACCACCAACCAAGCCTCGTTATTTGATGGTTAGGTGGCACGATCGCCTCCGAACGACAACCATGAATAAGGTCTTCATGGGTCCACTCGGTTCTGAATAACCAAGACTTGATCCAGGACCCCGGTTAGGCTAGGTCCAAACTATACTCAGTCTAAACACCTTTACACACCCGGAGGGGCGCAATTACTTTTCACTACATATCATTAAATAACTATTGGTTTTGTCATTCATACTTTCACACAGAACAATAAAAAAACACTTGTTTTTCGAAAGGAAATACAACAACACGGAGATTCCTTTCCAACCTTGACAAAAGCAGCGCAGACCGGTACAGTCGGGAAGGTCTGAATGTAGCCTTGGTGTCAATGTTGATCTACATGTTCCACATGGAACTTCATAATCATTGAGGGGAACGTTTGCGATCCAGCTCTTTTTGACCACGAACGCTCGTTAATATCTAATTCAGCAGGCGACCGTGTTTTTCTATTTCTGGAACTGGTGTGACAGCCCCTTGGGGTCCATTTTAATAAGAGAATTTGAGTTCTGTTGGGTTTTGCACAGATCCTTTCTGATTGGTAGAAGACTTCTAGTTCCAGCCGTCCAGCTCTCCGAGTGACGAAATGACTCTTCGGCTAACGTCTAAGAATAGCCCCTAAAAAAGTCTGCTGTTGAGAATGTAACTCGACGGCTCTGCAGCGTCTCAGGAACGAAAAAAAAAAGGACAAATTGGCCGCGGCAGAACCATCTGAGCCCGCGGTTTCTGCCGACAACACTGGCAGACTCATCTTAGCTCAATACGGACTCATTAGCCCTCTCACCCGGGGTCTCCGAGGACCTGTGACCCCTGGCTATTGTCTGGCTCGGACCGATCCTGACGAGAGCCCCAGCGCCTAACAAAGCCCCGTCATTAACTCCGGCCGCAACCTGCATACCCCCCCCCCCCACACACACACACACACACACACACCTCCTCCCCGCAGCCCGTCTGGGATGAAATGAAGAGGGTCAGACCGTTCATCAACCTTAACCTCTGACGAAACAGTGTCCATCAACCTGCTCCTGTGCAAACACAGATGTGCGAGACACGTATAGCGTGGGTCGGTTTCGGAAAGAAAAAGGCAATAATGGAGGCAAGAAGGTTGTTTGTTTCCCTCGTTGGCTCGGTTCAATAAACCGATAACAAGTCGCTGAAGAACACACAGACATGTTGGACTTGCTAAGCAGTGTGCTGCCTTTGTATTGATCGCACCTTATGAGTGCTAAAAATGAATCCCCTCGTACAATGTCGAGAATTAGCTCACCGGGATCTCATTTCAAAAGGATATTAAAACACAAAAGCAGTCAAAATCAATTGAAATAGTTCACCGTTGTGATAACCACCATATTGTTTTATATATTCTTAACCAGTAGCTGTTTGTAGCAAAGGATATATATCGTGTTTTATGTCTTATGCATGTTTTCCCAAGAGCCTCCTCGAGTTTCAAACTATTAAGCAAGCAAATACATACAAGCCCTTAGGGGGATGATTGGCAATGCAGGAAGTCCTTTTATGTGTTGTTGAATGTAGTTGAACAATCAATGGATTTGGTGGAGTGTTAACCTGAAAATAAACGACTCATCTCGGGACTACGATGAGAACTAAACACTTTATTCCGCCTCTTAGCAACACGGACTCAAGGCGAGCAGAGGGACGGACAAAGAGCCGCCACATTGTCCAAGTTGGACCGACTGTTGAGTGGACATGAAGTTTTGTACACGCCCCCTTTTGAAAGCACATTCACTCATTGGTAAAACAATTAATGGATTTAGCTAAATCTATTCTTGCCATGGCGTTGATGGACGCGGTTATCATATCGACAAAACGCTCGAAGCGTCGTTAGCAACAAATGTCTGAACACGCTCTTTTTTTATTAACCTCGACAGCATCTTGTTGTGGCACGAAAACCATTCTCTTTGCATGTTGGCGTCTCTTTAAGAAAACATGCAGAAAATACACGTTTTAGGCTTTAAAATAAGGTTAAAACTGCAGAGAACAATTGAGACGGGAAGGTGAGACCTGGTGCTCAAGATGTCTGTTTAACAGCCGGTGCATGCAGACTAAACCTGTGGAGCTCTAGCGCCCCCCCTCGGTCTAAACTCATAGTGCAGTCAGTCCATCGAGAGAATCACTTCAAACACTTCGTTTGTAAGAAGGAGGTTTAAATGTCACACACTCCAGACTGTGTTGTAAAATCTAAGCAGGTTTGAAGTAAACAGGGTTTTAAAGCACTTCTCATCATCACATTGTGCATCAATGTTACTGCTTTGTATACATTCAACTGGTTTAGTCCAGTAGGTCCCAACCTAGGGGTCTGGCCCCTCCAAAGGGCCACTAGATGCATCTAAGAGGTCCTGAAAAGATTAATGAAAAAAAAAAGTTCTGCTGTATTCTAATTTGAATTTTTTTTAGATTAAGTTTATATTAATTATTTCACAATGTAAAATCTTAATTTGTAGAGTTTGAATTGATGTAGTGGAATAGAAATAGCTTAAAATTCAAGTTAAAGTTGAATAGTGCCATTAGTATTTTAATACAAAGTTAACTATCAATATCAATATATGTATGAACAACATAATCACCTCTCTCAAAGATGATCTTGGTAAAAACAAAAGTATTTATTTTGGTAAAGTTTGTGTGAACGTTGATTGTTGTACATCAGTGGATGTATTGCATAATTTCCTTTTAAAGTGCATTGATTATGAAGTCCTTTACTGCAAAGCCAGACACAAACGGCTCATAAATACTGTATTTTACTTGTCATAGCAGGAAAAGCAGAGGTGAGAACCTTTAAACAAAAAGGTGATTCAAAGTTCATTATGTAAGACATGATGAATCTAAACATCTGCTGTGTAAGATATCTATGCAACCTATTACATGTAAGGAGGTAACCGATTACCTCAACCATTATTACAGACATTTTACTGTAAAACAGCTCCATATTTAGTATTAATAGCATTTAAAGCTGCAGCCAACAATTACTTTTAGGGATGCAAAATCGGGTATCGGGACAATGGGGCCGGTCTATCTATATTTTAATTATATCATCGCTCTTTCATCTATTAGCAGTACCATTAATGCACTATGAAATAAAAACACAATTAAAACATTCCTTTAAAGCACAGAACTGTAACGTCACTCAGGGTAATATACATTCAATTATTAGGCATGCATTAATGACCGTAACCTATCTTTAGTGTATAATAACACTGACTCTCCTACTAATCACAGTTTATAACAGTAATAGTCCTTTCTTTGCAAGTCCAAGTCACTTAAGTGTGACTTGAGTCCAAGTCCTAAGTCAACATCTCTTGAATGACTCTTTCATTATTATTTATGACAAAGAAATAATGTCATTTTTACGTGAAAAATGACTCGACTGATAACGTTTTATAACAGTTGCAGATACATTTTCTCTGAATCTACTAGTTGATAGTTGACTGCTTTTTTTCCCAACTTTTTATTTTTAAACAACAAAACAGAACAAATCAGGAAATGAAACAACAAAGATTTTCTTGGAATGTTGTCCCAGCATAAACGCATAAACTCTTAATAATAATAATACAAATTAAAATAAGATATGTGGGTGAGAAATGTACTAATGCAGAGAATGTCTGAGTTGAAAGCCTTTTTTTTAGCTGTTTTAGCATTTTAATCAATGAGACCGTTGATCTTCATATAAACTGTCCCTGGAGAACTCGTGCACTTCTAAATGACCGGTTCCTGATGCTCATCCTGCTAATTGTTCTCTAATTTCCTAATCACAAATGCACCACGACTCTGTACTGAACTCGTGTCCTACCTGCTGGACTTGTTGGGCCTCCTCCACGTCTACTGCAGCTCCTCATGTCAGACCAGCAGCTCTGAGCAGCATCAACACACACCAGCTCCACTTTTATAGTCTGCATCCTGCAGCTCCAGACAGAACCAGCCCCCTTCGATTGATCCCAACCTTGAAAAGAAGGAAATAAACACATTGTCATCGACGATGCTCTTTGTTGGCGCTTCTGTCCGAAGAGTGATTCACATCCGAGCGGCCGACATCAATCGGCGCGCTATTAAGAGACGCTCCTGTCGTTTGCAAGGTTATCAATGCGACGATTTTGACTCAACGCCGCGGTCGATAGCATTAACAAGTAGCCTACAACTGCACTTATTTCCTGTTGGGCTTGAGGATGAAAGTTCAACATGCTGATTGGTATGAAAATGACGATGCAGTCAAAAGAACTTTATTGTTGTTGGGAGAGGGGGGAGGCCACCATGATTATTCAAACGTCTTGAAGACTATTGAGCTGCCAGAACAAGCAGCAGAGTCGACTGTTTGAAAGTTATAGCTGCTTTCACGCCGTGAAAAGGAAGTGGAAGGGGGGGGGGGGCTGTCTCAAGGGGCCCCGTCACCGATAATTAGCGATCAATCAGGAATTAGTTTAAGAGCTGGAAAAGAACACAGAGAGCACTATTAGATTGCAAAGATTCACTGCTCTCCAATAATTGCTTTGGATTTTTAAAAGGAGGCCGAGGTCCCCGTTTGTTGACCTGCAGTGTCTCATCACTCCCATCGTGACTCCTTAAAGCTAAATCCACTTTTAAATGTTTGCTCACTTATTTTGTTTACAGTGCATATTAATAATTAGCTGTGACGTTCATCTGCTGGGTCAACGGATCAATTACTCTCTCGCACAGCAAGTTGACGGCAGTACTAACTTGTAACGTATAGATCACATGGTAACAAGAACCATAACACAGTACTACTCAGGTAATAAATACAAATAAAGTATTTAAGACAGACCAGACGGCGACCTCCGGTTTTCAAGAGTAAAGCCAAAACTTCATGTCTTAAAGCTGCATTCTCTCTAGTGTCCACCAGGGGGCGACTCCTCTGGTTGTATAGAAGTCTATGAGAAAATGACTCTACTTCTCTCTTGATTTATTACCTCAGTACACATTGTAAACATGAGTTTATGGTCTCAATCTCTAGTTTCAAGTCTTCTTCAATACAGCATGATGTTCATTTAGTAAATTATGGTCCATTTAGAGTCAAACAGACCATAAAGCAGGGGATGCTTTAGGGGCGGGGCTACACAGTGATTGACAGGTCTCTACCAGGGCGTTGTCAACTTTAACCCTTTCACAGTGTGTTTTCACTTCATGAAAGTTAATTGTTAACATTTTTGGTTGACTAAAAATCTCTTTCTCAGCATTCAGTTGTACTTAGCTCCGCCCTCTCGGGTCATTTCTGGTTGCAAAAATTAAGATGGTGGCTGCCGAAACGCAGAACTCTTCTTACAGTCTATGATGATCACCTTCTCAAGTTTATCCTCTGAGGGGAACTGCAGACTCTGCAGACTGCATATTAAACATAATAATTTATGACTATGTCGGCTAACAGTGCTAACAGCTAACAGAGCTAACAAGTGACAAAGGGATGTCTCCTCACCCTGCCGTGGCTTCAGTGGCTCCACTCTCTTCTTCCCCCTGTGTTCACCTGTCCACCAGGTGTCCTCGGTGTGCTTCAGTCCTGCACACCTGTGACTCATCTCTAATCAGCCCTCTTATCGGATCCCTGCCTCCTCGGCTGCTCCTCGTCATTAATCAGACTCCAGAGGGTGTTTTTCTTCTCTCTGTGCTTCCTTGTTCTTACATTCATCTCTCCTTCTTTCTTTTTACTCTTTCCTTTTTTCCACATTTCCTTCTTTCCTCCCCTCTACACTTCTTTTTCTCCTTCCTTAAAGTCCCGTTGTCCTTTTCCTTCCTACTTCCTTCCTTCCTTTAGTACATCCATTTTGCCCTCCTTCACTCTTCAACTGAGGAGGAAACTCCTCTGCAGTTGTTTTTCTTTCTTTAAAGCCCATAAACATTTTGTGACCCTTTAATTATCCTGATAGTTAAGGGCTGATAACATGAAGGTGTTAAATTAATTAGAACCTCACAATTATTGTTGCCATCTAGGAGATTTTATTTTTGTGAGACCGCCAATGAATCTGAAATAAAGACAAAAGTAGAGAGCAATGTGTGGGTTCATCGAGGAAATTCCTGTTTTGGTTTGATTGAAATTCCAGCTGCAAAAGGATGTGAGGATGAATACATCGTCTTCCTTTCATACAGTTTCATATAAAAAAATCCAATTTAATTTTGGCCTCAAACCTCTGTGCAGGTCACCAGTGCTGAGGTTGTTTCAGGACGTGACTGGAGGTGAACTGGGTTTGTTGCATGACGGACCAGTTCCAAACCTGTGGTAATGTGCAGGCTGACATGGCTTACTGGGACACTTCAATGCAACAGAGGATGCAAAGTGTTATAATGATAATATGATGTGGATTAGATTAGATTTTTCCCGTTAACTGTGAGAACAAGAAGCACAAAACCTCCCTGTTGTGCAGCTCAGCGCTGCCACATTGTGGCAGTTTAGAGACCCAGAGGATGCATGAACATCAGAATATCATGAGTTTAATGAGACTATTGTTGATTGGAACAATTTCAAATGGTTTTAAGAGTTTGATATTGGATCTAAAATATAGAATTAATTTCAGTTTGTTGAGGATGCAATTAATAACATGAATAACAACAGTTTGTTTTGTTCTGAGAAGCTCAATTACAGGAAGTAAGGGCAGAAACATGTGTAACTTGAACACATTGGTACACTGATGGCAGAGGCTTCCATACATGGTGCCATATTAGGTGATGTAATAAAAATTTTTATACAAGTGTAGCAATATTGAAAACACATGGTTCATGTTTAGTTCATAGTGACATATACCTCTGCCCACATAGTCTGGTGATCAAGTTGCAGTTCCAATGAACTTGCTTAACACACGCAAAGCTTCTCAAATAACCAGATTTTGTAAGTGTCCTGAAATGAAAGTCTGATCCGAATGTATCACTGGTGACTATCATGTTACTTCTTCAGTGTGTCCATTGTTCTTTGTACATCCTTGTACATGATTTCCTTGTTCATCGGAACATAGAGTCCTGTGTCGTCGGTGTAATGTTTGATTCTGTTAAAAACAGTGTGATGATTGGTTTCAGTGTGATGTGATCTGTGGAGGAGAGCTCTCAAAGTTCCTGACCAGCAGTATTACTCACAACAGGATCAGGATCCACACCCCAAGGCTCTTCTGTTCAAATCTTCAGGATCTCAACTACTGCTGAACTCTCACACGAGGCCAACTCAGAGCGGAAAGCAGACTGTTGGTGTCATCGGACTACATTCATCAGGTTGTCCGAAACAAGACCCCAAAATGTGTTACACGTTACATGTCCACCTCATAATGTGGAAATACGTTCTCTACAGCTTGTTCTGTTGCCACCAGGTCAAAGAAATCAGAGAAAGAAAGAAATTAGATTTAAATTGATGTTTACTTGACTGTCCCCTAAAACGGAAAGCGTCTCTGTCCACCTACTTTCTGACTCCAGTGGATAAACCAGCAAGTTTACATTCAAACAAGTGTGTTTTACTTAACTGAAGTCTTTGTTTGTGTTTTTCTGGGAATCTTATTTTGGACTTCTGAAAGTAAAAAGTAAAAATTTTCCATTACGGGGATCGTATATGTCTTAAGTTGCAATGCGTCGAGCTCTCGAGGCCAACGTAGGTTTAGCCTCTGAGGATGCTGCACGCAAAACACCTACAAAATCAGTGTCATCAATGAGCGGAAATATGTGTCACTAGAATCTGAATCATTTATATTTTAATTGGACTTACTTAAACTTGAATCGTTGAATTAAAAAAAACGGAAGAATAGCAAGTTTGGAACTGAACTTTTTATGGAATTCAGTTGCTCTGAAACTGTATTTGACCCTCACAGAAAATCCAACTTTCTATATAATTCCACATTCAAGGTCCAGGTAAACTTTAGTATGGCATGTAAAGGCAGCACTGGTTCCGACCTGTGTAACCTGTATAATGACAGCACTGGGTTCGACCTGTGTAACCTGTATAATGGCTACACTGGGTTCGACCTGTGTAACCTGTATAATGACAGCACTGGGTCCAACCTGTGTAACCTGTATAATGACAGCACTGGGTCCAACCTGTGTAATGGTATTACTGGGTCCGACCTGTGTAATGGTATCACTGGGTCTAACCTGTGTAATGGTATCACTGGGTCTAACCTGTGTAATGGTATTACTGGGTCCGACCTGTGTAATGGTATTACTGGGTCCGACCTGTGTAATGGTATCACTGGGTCTAACCTGTGTGATGGTATTACTGGGTCCGACCTGTGTAATGGTATCACTGGGTCTAACCTGTGTGATGGTATTACTGGGTCCGACCTGTGTAATGGTATCACTGGGTCTAACCTGTGTGATGGTATTACTGGGTCTAACCTGTGTAATGGTATTACTGGGTCTAACCTGTGTAACAACTGCAAAGTCAATTCCCTCACAAAATTCCTGCTCATCAAAATGTCCAAATCATTGCTGAATAAAATAACATTTCTTTTTTTACAATAAACACTTGAAATGATGAAGGCACTTGTAAATTACAAGGACGTACAAGTGGTACATTTTTACCTCTTTACTTAAGATTTCATTAGACTTATTTATTTTTTACAAAATGTACCAAAACACTAGCAAAGAGGAACATCGTGGGTTGATAAGAATAAATATGACAAATTGAAATCATACCCTCTAAACTAAAAAGGCAAACACTATTACTAATATATATTATATAAATATTAAATTATTATTATATATATATTTAGCCAAGGCTGATCTATAGAGGGAACCATAGAATACCTTTAAATGAACATGTTCTTACTCTGAATAAAACCTGTTTTAATCAGGAGTCCTTTAGTCGAAGGGTGAACTTCCTTCTCTTGACGATTGAGGAAGACGTGTCACTGTTGCTTCATGTCTGCTTTGTTCATTGTTGCACAGGTCATCCAGTTACTGTGAGGACACTTTAGAATGTTAAATGACTCAGCTGGGGATCAGCCTGATGTGGGAGGATTGGTTGTTTCAGAGCTATAAAAGTAACTGAGCAGGAGTCCGGACAACAGCAGCTGGAGCTAACTGAAGGAGGATCTCTCGCACCCTTACAGGTCAGTTACTGGATAGAGTGGGGAGGAAGAGATCATACTGTAGGCTTATGGGTTACCTGTCGTTGGCTCTGATCATTGGACATGCAGTTAAGGTTCACACATTTTACTGTTAGCAGTAAAAGGTTTCAAAAAGGATTAAAGTCCTGTACTGAGACGTGGATGAAAACTGGTTGTAATACGTAAAATCTCGTAATAACTTGTGCTAAACTAAGGGAGCATTGTTCTGCTTTTGTCAAAGATCTTAGCGACTTCTTTAAGGCTGATTTGTTTTATTTCTCTGCAGCTAACAGGTCAGTGTGGTGTTCAGCAGAATGATGACTCCCGCTCTCCTCTCTGCAGCCCTGCTGCTGCTGCTGCTTCCTGGAGCTCCAGCTGATGGTAAGCTTCAAAATGTTTTTCATTAAAACTCAATGCAAAAATGTCCCCAGCTATCGAGAATCATATATTATTGCAGTTATAGGATATTGTTTGGCCTGCTTATTTTAACATTTGATTCTTCACTTTTGTAGTAACTTTGACCTCTTTATTTTAGATTCTAATCAGACTCCCGTCAGTATCCACGTTACAAACTCTGTGACAAGCGCTCCCGATCAGACCTACTCCACCTATGTGGTCTACAGAGGGATCCTACTGGGTGCAATGTGGAGACTGCAGGACTCGAATGTAGGCTTCAGGTATGAGATCATTGCATCATTCATAAATGAGTGAAGCCGCGAGGAACATAGACGTAAAAGTCACTTTTTCTTAAATACCTCCTCCCGTCGTCCTTGCAGTTTCACATACACAGAGGATCCAAACTACGGCCCGTTCCTGGTGAGCGTGAACGGTTTGTCCGGATGTTCGGCTGATCGAACCTACTGGGAGCTGCTGGTCAAGAAAACAAACGAAACCATCAGGCCGGATGTCGGTGAGTCAACCTCTGTCTCTTTTCACAGTCGTCCTTACTGTAAATCAGATTATAATCTTGTTTCTTGTGTGCAGGTATCGGGTGTTACATTCCGTGTGCAAACGACACGATCGTCCTGAACTTTAACGAGTACTAGTGAGGATCAACAGCCGCTGGGAACCAACATGGGATCAAAGCCAGAAACCTGTATGATTGTGTTTTTCAAAGATTAACTGAAGCCCATTTGTGTTTTTTATCTAATACAAACAGTGTGATAAATACACATGCAGGAAGGAAACAGCTGACTTTACTTTGTCTTGATTTTGAATGCTTGTCTCAGGGAATCCACCGCCACCTTACATTTCCTGCTTGGTAACAGATACTTCCTCATGATTTCTTCATATTACTTTGGGTGTGTGATTACATAGTACTGTGACTTTAACATGCTTTGTTTGAATAAAAATCTTCCTTACAGCATGAAATCTGTTAACTAATTAGCTGGTAAAATGATCCGTTTTTTACATGAGATGATCGTAGATTTATCCAAACGAGGCTAAACATCTGTCAACCTTGTGTTCAAATGACACAAACAAACGTGGTTTTCGTTATTTGTAGCCTACAATCTGATTCTTCTCCCTAAAAGTATTTATTAAGTTTAGATTTTGTCAAGAAGAAAAGCATCTTACTTTAAATGTACAGTTGTTCCAGAAGGGGAGTTCTGAATGTTCATGAAGTTGATTAAAATTATCACAAAACGACCCTCCTGGTCCTTAGAGGAGTCCCTCTAGAGGCTGTGCAGATACAATGAGGAGGCTTTAAAAACGTGTCAGGACCTTAAGTCAAAGCTGTAAATATTTATAAGTATTAATATGTTCAGTTTCTCTTACTTTTACTCTAATTCATTTGTGATTCCAACACGTTTAAAAAGCCAAAACATCTGCAGCATTTCCAGTGTTTTTAAAGTGTCAGTTCACTTAAATAAAAAAACACACTTTGCTATTTAGCCGTATGGATAGAGGTGATTTCATTCATTTATTCATCTCCCTGATGATAGATCAGCTCCAGGTGTGTCTCTTCCTACACCTGATCCCAATGCTCTCCTGAGGAGTGGATGGAGCCCTCTGGTCAGAATGTAGATTCCTCTAACTACCCTGGACCTCAGCCCCTTACACACAATTTAATGGAATTTAATTTCTGGTTCTCTCAGGTCTAAGGGCATTTTCTCTATTTTTGCATTTTTTCCTAAAGGCACTGTTTAATACATGTTCTTATAACCTGACACCCGAGTGTTTCATATCTAAATGTACAGAAACAAAGTCAGCTTTATGTAATAGGGGGTTAAAATGTGTCCTAAAGCACTGTGTAAAGACATCATTTGGCCCTAAAGCTGAAAAGTTGAAGTCCGACTGTTGAAATTCTTGAATTCTCTGATGAAACCATTCCTTCGCTCATGTTAACCAATTGTTTTGGTGCTAGAAATGGGCCATATGTGCACAAAAGTAATGTAATATATAGTGCTGGGCAAGTTAACGCGTTATTATCGCGTTTGTTAAGGCCAGAATATCTCGATGGAGCTGCAAGGCCGCAGCGCTGGTCCGGTTATTTGTTTACGACTTACTGCGCATGTGCACCAAATAAGTTGCTGAATTCAGGTTTCAAAAGTAAAACTTGTATTTAATATCAAATGCAATCTGAATTAACTATCGATAGTAAAATGCTCTCGAGAACAGAGACCACACACTCTCACCCTCTCAGGTCTCACATCAAAGGATGTTCTGTGGAGGGATCATGTAGGTCTGTGGGTCTGACCTCTGTTCCCTCAAACAAAGCTCTTTATACTGCAGAAAAGACAGGGGGGTCAAATCGTCATAAAAACTGCAGGTGAGCCAATCGGTGTTACTCAAACATTTGATCATCTTGGCCACTGTCCTGAACCAATCGATGCCTTGCTTTTATTTACAACCATTTGGCTGTACTCCGATTCCTCTCTCTCCAACAGCCCTTCCGGTGCCTTCACAGCTGGAGACGTCCTTTGAAGCTCATCTCTGCATTGTCCTCTCCGCATTCCTGCTGCCTTTTATGACCTCAGTCTTCCTGTCTCCAATGCTCCTCACTTCATGTCTCTGAATCTGACCCTATCTGACCCTTCTTACAGTGTTCAATACTTCAGTGTTTAATACTTTTATGGCTTATACATATGGCTTAATACATTCAATGTGTCAATATACTGTAATATATAATATCCTCTATCTGTAAACCTCCTGTAAACATAATACATTTCATAGATAAATATATTGCAACTCTTTAACCCATGGTAACATTCTTATTATTTTGACACTTCTATTCACCACAAGAGGTGCTAATCATCATACTAAACTAATTCTAAAATCCCACTAATTCTATCTTTAATACTGAAATCCTCCACACGTTAACGCATTCATCAATTAACGCTGACAATTATTTTATCGCATGTTAATGCAGTTTTTTCTTCAGTAACAGTACTTTCCTGAACCTAACTAAGTAGTTTTGTTGTCTAAACCTAACTAAGTTGTTTCTTGTAAAGATGGAAGTTTATGGATGGAACATGAATGAAAAATGAGGAGTAACTTGTAAGACATTAAACGAACAGTTGTTTGAGGGAACGCTGGTTGAAACACATTAGATATCAAACATTTAAAAACACAACAATAATGTCAGCTGTTTATTCCTTTATGTTGGAAAAAACAATAAAATCAACACATGGAAGACGATTTGACATTGTTGCTCAACATCAAACACAGATTCATGTTGTGTGGTTGTTCGTCATCAAACAGTCGACTGACTCTTCACCATTTTGTAAATTTCAGGATGATTCGCTGATGTGCACTGGGAATGTAACATCCAATACCTGCAAACAAAAAGTAAAATGAGCCATGTAGTTTATTATAATCTGGTTTACAGGAAGATTACAACAGAAGAGACCGACTGACAGACGTCTGCTCAGTGGACTCACCAACGTCAGGTTTGATGGTTTTGCCGTCTGGAGTCTCGACCAGCAGCTCCCAGTATGTGTGGTCTTCATCGTTTCCAGCCACTCCGTTCACGCTCTCCAGGTACGTACCGTAGTTTGGATCCTCTCTGTAGGTGAACCTGCAGGACCGAAGGACCCAACACGTTACTTTCAATGTGGGCAACGGCTGCTGTCGCTGTGGCTGATTGTCATCAGGTGGCAGGTTGCTTTTATCAGCACAAAATAATTCTCTTAATTCTAATCCGGCCAATTAGAAGAACTAAAAAAATCCACACTTCAATGTGTTTTTGTTTAGATGTCTGAAATAAAGTCTGTGTTTAACACAAGCTGAAGAGAGTTGAAGGTTTAGTTCTCTGATATAAAACAGGTCATTAAATATCCATCTGGTGAATTAAGAAGCTTTTACGTGTCTTAAAAAGAGTCTAAAGGAGACGACTAAACGTCCTCTAGTAGATTATCTTGATGAACTGAAATGTTTGTCTGCCACAAAGACTATTTTCTTTAATAATCCAAAATCCAATGGAAGAATCAAGTTGGCATATTAAAGTTGGATTCCTGGTTGGTTTACAAGTACTTCCTCCATGTTTGTTTCTTAAATCAAAGGTGTCTTTAATATTTGTTTCGTAAAAGTGTATTCATTTATTCTGGTGTTAGCATAGGCACATTTTTTAATCCCATATGCCATGGGTAACCCCGTAGAGACCACATATGGGAAGATATCTGCCCATATAAACTGTAAATGCTTCACTCACTGACGTCCAGCTCTGATTCACAAGAGCCAGAGTCGGTGAATCTTAAAAGAGTAATAAAGTCTGAAAAGCTGAGTTTCACTTCCCTCTCTGGTTGAAATGTGAACATCTTGACACAAAGATGTGACCGAATAGAAACAGTTATTCATCTCACCGGCTCAAAGTTTGGTTACAGTTTAGCTTAGCTGCTTGTCACAAATAATGAAAAAGAAACGCATCAGTAAATGTAATTCAAAGGGTTGCATGTACGCAGCATTTCCTGCTCTGAGCACAAATTATCTCGAGGGAATTAAAAATGTAAATTATGCCAAAGAATCACTATTGCAGAGTTTAAGGTGATTTTGCAAATAAAGTTCCATATTATTTTAAAAACCTGTTGTGACTCTCAGGTGACGACTGATGTTACGATCTTACTTGAAGTTTGCATTGGAGGCGCTGAGTCTCTTCAGAGCACCCAGCAGGATGCCTCTCTGCTCCACATGTGTGCTGAAGGTCACAGGTTTGGTTGGTAGTAAGCTGTTCTCCACCACCACGTCAAGGGGAACTGGTTCACTCGCTGACCCATTGGTGACAATAAAAAACAGCAGAGGGAAGATATGATATGTTGATATCCAGTAAAAGAAAAATACAAAAATCATTCGAGCTTGTGTTTTATTCTGAAGCTTACCTTGAGTCAGAGTCCCAGGAAGCTGCAGGAGCAGCAGAGCTGCAGAGAGCAGAGCAGGAATCATCATCACTGCCGAGGCTGAAGCTCGCTCTTCTGTTTTATTCCAGTCGTCACTGTTTGCAGACTGGAGCAGAGTGAACTGTGTTGATCTTAGATTGAAAGAAAAAGAAGCTGATAATGTTTTCCATTGAGCTAATTCAAATGTCACCTTGAGGGTTATGAAATAATATTTGTTCTGCAAAATGTGTTAAACTGTACAACAAAACAATGACCTTCAGAAATACTGCATGATCTGTCAAGATGCTCCTCCATCAGCTCCCTGGATGGGTGTTTTATTAAGGTTGCATAAATCTCTAAGCATGCCAGCATGAAGTGGTGGTGACTGGTGAAGAGAGAGTGAGAAGCAAGGTAAAGCCTTTTTACTGGAGGTGTCAGGTGAAAACTAGAGCTAAAAGAGCAGAGAATATCACATAAGACCCATATAAATCTTGTATTCTTTTTTAACCATGACCACAACTGTTCCCTAGCCTGAAACAAGTAGTTTTTGTGCTTAACATTACTACAGGGAGCTTTCATTTTGTGTTGATTTTGGAGCACTTCATCATGTTTTCTCCACTTTAAGGGCTAGAGGGAACTTTATTATGGTCCACTAACCGTAAGGATATTCAAGAGGGCTTTTTGTAAATGTTGTCTCCACTGGAAGGGCACCCCATAGAATACTTCATCATGTTTTCTCCACTGGAAGGGCAGCCCATAGAATACTTCATCATGTTTTCTCCACTGGAAGGGCACCCCATAGAATACTTCATGTTTTCTCCACTGGAAGGGCACCCCATAGAATACTTCACCATGTTTTCTCCACTGGAAGGGCATCCCATAGAATACTTCATGTTTTCTCCACTGGAAGGGCACCCCATAGAATACTTCATCATGTTGTCGCCACTGGAAGGGCATCCCATAGAATACTTCATCATGTTTTCTCCACTGGAAGGGCACCCCATAGAATACTTCATGTTTTCTCCACTGGAAGGGCAGCCCATAGAATACTTCATCATGTTTTCTCCACTGGAAGGGCATCCCATAGAATACTTCATCATGTTTTCTCCACTGGAAGGGCAGCCCATAGAATACTTCATCATGTTTTCTCCACTGGAAGGGCACCCCATAGAATACTTCATCATGTTTTCTCCACTGGAAGGGCACCCCATAGAATACTTCATGTTTTCTCCACTGGAAGGGCACCCCATAGAATACTTCATCATGTTTTCTCCACTGGAAGGGCACCCCATAGAATACTTCACCATGTTTTCTCCACTGGAAGGGCACCCCATAGAATACTTCATCATATATTATATTATGGGAACCAGCCGGTTCAGTTTATTTAGCACAGTATATCAATAAGATAAAATGATGCTCTCTATACCATGTGGCACACCCTTTGATATAGTTCATCACACGTTCTCCTTGTAAGAGAGGTACTTTACCAGCAGAGGTCTCTGTAGACCTCCAGGACTTTTCATTATAACCTGAGGAAATCTAAAAGACTTTCTATTGCTGAGACACGTATGAAGCAATAACGCACAATACTATTATATTTAATAATCTATAGTGTTTTGTTGTTGGTGTAAGAGCACAATGCTTCTAATGTCAATACAGCAGAATAAAATAAGAAACTTGGGTAAAAGTTTGAATACCTGAACCTTCGCCTTAACTGGTCACTGATGAATGTCACTAAAGTAAATGTCATAGAGTCAACAAGCCTTATTAAAATAAACACACAAAAAAATGTTTTTTATATCCCGCCGAATCTTTAAACCTGCGTCTTTGTACTCTTCTTATCAGCTTTCCTTTGTTACGCCACTACTTTACTTTAAGATTTTGTCGTCTCTAAAATAGACCAAGTAAACGTTTCCTCATGAGCCAAAAGAGTTATTGTATATCAGTTTTAAGTTATTATCAGATTAACAAACATGGGTTTGCTTTAATATGAACCAAACATTGTGAAAGGGCTGTTTATGTCTCACTGACCGACGATGCCAACATGCTTCATCTAAACACTCTGCATGCCGACTAATCAGGTGACTGGACACAACACACATAGTGTCAAAGGGCAGAATTCATATTTATAGAACTACATTTCCTGCATGTGGAGGAGGAAATCAGACACATTCAGAAAAAGAACGGATATTTTTTTATCTACAATTCACAAAAAGAATAGTTTCTAATTGGGGGACTCCAGTTTATTTAATTAATTGGGAACAACCCAAGAGCCAGAGAATACAAGAATACGAGAGGGATTCAGGAGACATGTGATGTATGTATGTTGGCCTCCCTTAATAATACTAATGCACTGAACACAAAGTACTGCAAGAGTGTCCAAATTGCAAACTGCTCCACCAACAGGACACGTCCTCAAACACTGTGGAATATACTGAGATTACTTCCATCAAAATGATTCAATCATGATCTCAAATAAGTATCTTTGGTGGAGTGTTTGGACGCTGGAGGCTCTCTGGCTCATCAGTGCCAGCATTCACTGGAGTGATGTGAAGTGAAAGCAGCATCTGCTCATCTTAGCTGAGGAGAAGTTTGTTTATCTAAGCCTGATTTAGAGGATGTGTGTGTGTGTGTGTGTGTGTGTGTGTGTGTGTGTGTGTGTGTGTGTGTGTGTGTGTGTGTGTGTGACAGCAGCCAGGTGTCATTCCTTTCAAACGTGTTATTTCAAGAGACAAATTCCAGACTAATAATGTCTTTGTTACCTGCTGGACCTTCATTCTCCAGTAGGACAATATGGAACATTTCAACCATATACTCACATTTTCAAGAGAAAGATCCACCATTCACTTACATTCTTAAAGGGGTGGGTGCTGTTTTTAACGGCTGTTGAACAGCAGAGACTTTGAGTGTGATGTGTGATGTGCATCAAGAGGTTTCAAAATGAAACTAACCAGTGTGTCACCAGGACGTCTCCATCTGTTTCCTCCAACACAAGAGTGTCAGCTAGATGTCTGACATGTCAACTATACAGAACACAGAACTGTAGCTCACAACTTTAATGTGCAAAGTTTAAGATATTTTGCAAGTTTAGCAGTTTTGGAGGAAGTATCTAGATCTGTTCCTCAAGTAAAAGTACTAATACCAGACTGTAAAAATACTTTGTTGGAAGTAAAAGTCCTGTAATGAAAATGTTACTTATGTATTAGT
This sequence comes from Leptoclinus maculatus, assembly GCA_032191485.1. NCBI lineage: Eukaryota > Metazoa > Chordata > Actinopteri > Perciformes > Stichaeidae > Leptoclinus > Leptoclinus maculatus. Next base: position 96,994 of record JAVDOI010000166.1, read on the forward strand.
ATAACCAGGAAAATGTACTTAAAGTATTAAAGGTGCAAGATATGGAATTGGGATTATTTGTATTGCTTCTCATCGGCTCTATGACGACCCCTGAAGCGGTGACTCGTAGCTAAATCATAATAACACTTTATTTATATAACACATTTAAAAACAGAGTTTACAGTTTACAGTGTGTGTGATTACTGATTATTTTTTATTTTTTGGTTGATGCCAGAGAGGAGGGTCACCTGCTGCTGCCCCTCAACTACAACACAGGGAACAAACCTCACCTTCCACAGGTGTGGCCTATAGGAACTCACACACAGAACACACTCTGGTTTAAACCCAACATAGACATCACTGTGAGTGTGGAGCAGCCAGTCTGAGGTGTTCCATCATCCATGTTTGACACCAGATGTGTTGACGGGAGAATTCCTCCCCTCTGGCGAGTGTGTGTGTGTGTGTGTGGGGGGGGGGGAGGTCAGAGTGGGATGAGAGACAAGAGGGGGTGAGTGACAGAGAGGATAGTGTCAATGTGCTCATTGTATGTTGTGTACGTTCTCAGGTCTGAACACGTTACGATCATGTTTGGCGGTCGGTTCCCTCTCTGAGATATTTAGTCCTTGTTGACGAGTCGCTGCTTGTTGTGTGTCACATTCACAAAGAGTGTGAGGAATTCTACAAGTCTCTGACTCCTACAGGAAGAGTCAGGTGACCACTCACATCTACACGGGAAGGTCACATCTACACAGGAAGGAAACATCTACAAGGTAACATCTACACGGGAAGGAAACATCTACAAGGTAACATCTACACGGGAAGGAAACATCTACAAGGTAACATCTACACGGGAAGGAAACATCTACATAGGAAGGAAACATCTACAAGGTAACATCTACACGGGAAGGAAACATCTACAAGGTAACATCTACACGGGAAGGAAACATCTACAAGGTAACATCTACACGGGAAGGAAACATCTACATAGGAAGGAAACATCTACAAGGTAACATCTACACAGGAAGGAAACATCTACATAGGAAGGAAACATCTACAAGGTAACATCTACACGGGAAGGAAACATCTACATAGGAAGGAAACATCTACAAGGTAACATCTACACAGGAAGGAAACATCTACAAGGTAACATCTACACGGGAAAGAAACATCTACATAGGAAGGAAACATCTACATAGGAAGGAAACATCTACAAGGTAACATCTACACGGGAAGGAAACATCTACACAGGAAGGAAACATCTACACACATCTACATAGGAAGGAAACATCTACATAGGAAGGTAACATCTACATAGGAAGGAAACATCTACATAGGAAGGTAACATCTACACAGGAAGGAAACGTCTACACACATCTACACAGGAAGGAAACATCTACACGTGAAGGAAACATCTACACACCTCTTTCTCCTCCCTCCTCTTTCTCATTACATTACAGTCATTTATCAGACGCTTTTATCCAAAGCGACTTACAATTCAGATCCCATCACACCGTAGGCACAGCTACGGGAGCGATGTTGGGGTTAAGTGTCTTGCTCAAGGACACATCGACATGCGACTAGCGGAGCCGGGGATCAAACCGCCGAGCTTCTGACTGAAGGATGGCCCTGCTCTCCACTTAGCCACAGTCACCCACCTCCTCTTCTTCCTCCTCCCTCTTCCTTCATCCCTCCTCTTTCTCCTCCTCCCTCCCTCCTCCTTCCTTTCTCCCCCCTCTTTCTCCTCCTTCTCCTCCCCTCCTTCCTTCTTCATCCTCCTCCACCCCCTCTTCTTCCTCCATCTCCTCCACTTCCTTCTCCTCCTCCTCTCCTCCTCCACCTCCTCCTCTCCCTCCTCCTACTCTCCCTCCTCCTCCTCTCCTCCTCCTCCTCCACCACCTCCTCCTCTCTCCTCCTCCTCTTCCTCCACCCAACCCCTCCTGTCCGCTCCGCCCTCCCCGCTCTCCTGTGCTCTGCTCCGGCGTGCAGCGCTGCTGTAGCTGCGTCAGACCGGAACAGTGTGTTTGATGCTGATTGCTGCACCAGGATAACGACATCCCGACAGACAGAACCACCGCGGAGGACTACGACACTTCACTCTACAGCAGTCAACGTAAGCTCCTTTTTGTGCTCGTCTTAACTGTGTTATCAGGTCCTGATGACTTTATCTTATATGACTCATCTCTCCTCCTGGTTGTGTCACCGTCCAGGCGGGTCCCTGCCCTGTCCACCGGTTTAACGCGTCTCATTATGTTCCGTTGGTTTACGCAGTCATTTAAATAAAGCGGAACAAGTCGCTAATTGTTATGTACAGTAAATTGTAATATATTAAAGTAATTTAAAGAGCCTCAACATGAGTAAAAAGTCGATGGAAATGCACCTGAAAAGTGTTTTAACATTGGTTATATGTCATTTACATCGACTTTCTGTTTAATTTGTGGTATTAAGCAACGCACTTTAAATATAACCGTTATCTTAAAATTAACGTTAATCGTGTTTTAAGCTAACGTTAGGCTACGTCACAATAACCGTTAACTGTTACTTCAGTTGGTTGATTAACTTATTTTGACAAACGTTAACAGAAATGTTTTAACGTCTTTGTTCTTAGAGGCTAACATTTTAATCCCCACTTTTTTATTCAAAATCCATAGTTAAACATTTAATGTTCCTTAAGAGTGAAAGAAAACAAAACCTAAAACAACATATTTCGTGGGTTTACGCAGTCCTTTAAATAAAGCTTAAAAAAGTAGCTAACTGTAAATTATTAAAGTCAGTTAAAGAGCGCCAACATGAGTAAAAAGTCGATGTAAATACAACTGAAATGTGTTTTAACATTGTGTTTAATTTTTGGTATCAACTCAGGCACTTTAAATAAAGCCGTTAGCTTAAAATTAACGTTAATCATGTTTTAAGCTAACGTTAAGCTACGTCACAATAGCCGTTAACCGTTAACTTCAGTTTGTTATTAGCTCTGTGGTTATTAGTAATGCATCGGTGTGTAATATTACCTTATAGATTGAGTTTGTGAAATTATGTTTGCCTATATTAAAAGAATATGTGTTAAAAATATTAAGTTATTTTGGCTAACTTTAACAGAAATGTTTTAACGTCTTTGTTCTTAGAGGCTAACATTTGAATTCCCCACTTTTTATTCATAATCCATAGTTAACCATTTAAAAGAGTGAAAGAAAACAAAACCTAAAACAAAATACTTTTGTAAGCTAGCTAATATATATGTATTATATATGTATCCCATTACTGCTGATAAAATATCAACTGAGATTAACAGGTTTGATTAAATTATTACATTTTGTGACAAAAACGTGCTACACTCATTGCAGAAACTTTACTGTTGAAGCTTTTAAAATAGTTGAAATACTGAAACAGTTGAAGTGACAGTTGAAATACAAATACTGGAAGAAAATTACTGAATGAAGTTTGAAGTGAAGTCCTCAAACAAAGTAGTGACATTTTAATTCTATAAACTTGATATAATAATATATATATATCTAAGAAAGTTCTGCAGAATGAGTCCTAAAACCAGGACATTTTTTAAATGTTTTTTTTGTTAGATGCCGTAAATAAAGTCTTTGGTTAACACAAGAGATTTTAACGTTTTGCTCTATGAAATAAAATACATAAATTTAGAAGCTTTTACGTGTCTTAAAAAAAAAGGCCGTTGCTAACACGTGGCCGAATGAGACCACGAAACGTCATCACGCCGACTCGTCACATCACTAGTGGAAGTGATGTGAAGTCATGTGACTTATCAAAAAAACAAACATTGACTTCTTGTTGAGGGAACTAGAGCGATGCTAACTTTTGGGGTTGGCCTACAAAATTACGTCTTCCTTGCAGTATTCTAGTCACGTGAACAGAATATCTCGCCAATGCCTCGAGTGAATTTCTTTAAATTTGGCACAAACTTAGGGCTGGGCAATATTACGATGGTAACATGAGACTAGATATCGGCTTCGATTTTCGGATATCTTAGTCTGGCATAAGTGTTGTCTTGTTCTGGTTTTACAGGCTGCATTACAGTGAAGTGATGTAATTCTTTCTACAACAAGAAAGAAACATCTTAACTGCACGTAGTTAATTTTAGCCCCACCATGATGCTTTTTCCTAAACTTAAGTGGTTTTGTTTCCTACACTAAACATTAATTTTTTTTGCGTTATGTCGTCCTGATAAAGAAGTTGTGCCGTGTGACACAAACAAACAAACAAACAATTCGTGTCCCTGAACACTAAATAAATAGGTTTCATTTCGTGACTATTTGACGGAACTGCCGTGAGAATGTGTTGAATGTCGTCGCAATATCGATACTGAGGTATTTGGTTTAAAATATATCGGGATATTTGATTTTCTCCATATCAACCAACCCTTGTTCAACTGACAAAAATTTGGAACTCAAAAAAATATATTTTTTTGGCCATAACTCGAGAATTCATATGCTAAATATGACAATTTCACACAAATTTCTAACAGGATAAAATGATTTTGACGATGACATTTAGACAGACGTGGATGTAAACTGCAATATGACAGGAAGGCGAGGCAGGAATTCTAGTTCACTCCACAGTAAACTCATACAATTAACAGTAAGCTGCCTTCTACGGCTGAAAGAAAACAAGATTAATACCCAAAGCATCAGCTATGATTAGCCCGGTAACGATCCAGTAGTTAAGTCTCTTTATTTATGACATCGTCCTTTATGAACTGCTCAGCTGAGATGGTTTGCTACTGTACATTAGGATAAATCAACCCTTCCCCCTTCTCTACTTCAGCTTCTATCTCGTGAGTAAGAAGTGCTGCTGTAGCTTATGGAGCCTCTGAATGCTGGAGCTCGTACTAGGAATGTATGTGAGCTCGGAAGTTTTTTTTCTTTCACACCCGTCAAAGCCTGTTCAGTGAATTAGCTCTTATTCTTACAAAGTCATGGGAGACCAGCGCTATTAACCCACTTCCCTGGGTCTTAATATCCTTTATATTCAGCCCGCTCATGTTATGTAAGGACAGCCAGTATTACTAGGAGGCTGTTCACCGACACAACAATTAGAAACCATGTGAAGCTCTTCTTGTGTTAACTAAATGTTAACATTCAGTTGACACAACAGTATTAATTATTGCTAATTATTGCAGTGCATAGAGTACTTAGACAAGACTCACAGCAGCATATTTAAACGTACTAATTATCTCGTTGTGGTTTTAACGGTTGTATTTAACCTTGGTTTTAGCGTCCAGAGACAGGCAGTACCGGACTCTCGTTGTGGTTTTAACGGTTGTATTTAACCTCGGTTTTACCGTCCAGAGTCGGGCCATACCGGACTCTCGCTGTGGTTTTCAGGGTAGCATTTAATCTCAGTTTCCACTTTTTATCGTCCAGAGTCAGAATCCACTTCTGTTACACTCGTAGACATAGACATGTGTTCTCAGAGTTGTGCTTTGGCTACTTCAGTTTTGCAGTTTCCCCAGAATGTCCCGGGAACATTCCTCATTCAAAACATATTCCAACCAAGAAGTAAAGGGTTAAAGGGTGAATTTCTACTCTGAAGAACTTGGTGCCATTGAAAAGCAGCTGTATGACTTTTGCTGAAAGAGCGTTTTATAGCAGTCTCACACTATACTTTCACCAGTGAGTGCAGTGCGGTTAAATACTATCCTAGAATGTGGGATATCACCAGTTAGCTTCTGCAGACCTGACATTTTACATCCATCAAAACACAGGGATAAAATTACTTGAATAAAGGTCATGACTAAACTCTGGAATATTCTTCATCAAATCAAAAGTCAAGAAGTCTGTCAGCCTCTTGAAAATGGTAATATACCTTCATATTCAAGCATGAATCTTCTCTTACCTTGGACAGTGACAGATCTACTTTACTGCTTCAATAAGGCCATTTGTAAATAATAATAGTAATAAATCCACAGTTAAAAGCCGGTACTCTTCACTCTTTATGAAACTCTATTTTAAACTATCTAATTGCAATTGTTTGGACTGATAATGCAATTGTGATATGATTTGCGATATTAGAAGGAATGATAATGTTAATATCACTATTCACATTTTAACAGAAACACGTATTAAAGTGATAACAGTGTTATCAAAAGGAGACGTTTTCTTAAGTCTGTAGAATATGACGTGTAGGCCATATCAAATGTATTTTGACACACATTTGGCGACAAATATTTTGGCGACGAATTGCGATTTCGATAAAATGTCGATGAATTATGCAGCGCTACTCTTGTTTCATGTTTGGTAGACAGGCTTGAGAACAATTTTCCAAAACTATTTCTTCAATTCTAACATATAACATAAAGGTTGGTGAAAGTGTGTAAAGCGATGGTGGGTGTTTTTATTGTGCTTTGTTTCATAGCTTTGTTAAGAGCTGTAAACACGAGCGCACAGAGAGACTAAATCTATAGATTAGAGTTTTCTGAGTTAATTCCAGGTAAAGCAGGCAGTTGGCATGAGTTCCTATCATCACTTTGATGTCTCCATTTAGCTGCTCGTACCTGACCACTTTGTTTGACTGTAATGGGTTTTTTAATCCAGCCGTATTTGGGTCATCAAGTCTTAGAGTCAGATAGAAGTGTAACCGCGGTACAGTAGATAATCTGAAGCGGTATGATCTCAGGTCAGCGGGTTCTCTGCCTCTCCTCTCTAACCCTCTCCGTCCAGAGCGGTGCCGTTCCATCCAGGTGGACTCGTGACACATTGGCGTTACGTTTTCCGTTTCTCAGGACTATTTGACACCATTTGGCTTCCCTCTCCGTGGCTGTCAGTGAAATGTGTCCGCGTTGGAGGTATGGTCTGGGAGGGCAAGCGAAGGAGCAGTGGATTCCCATACATTAGTTCGGTGCTTGGTAGTGTACCTGAGTCTGCAGATTTGTTCCCAAGCCGGTAACTCCAGAGCCCCTCCCGCCTCCGAGCAGATCAAGGGTGGAAAAGAAAGTTGATTTTAATCCCCAAAGGGATTAAGAACCCCATGAGTGATTAAATGAGACCTCTGTCTCAAAAAAAGGACAAATTACTGTACCACCTCAGACTTGGGAACCGTTTCTAACTGCGGTCTGCGCTGTAGAGAGTAGATTAGACGATTAGACGTATCTCTTCTTCCGATGATCGGTAATCACCTCGATCACAGGGCGGGTTGCATATTTCTGCTGCTTAGAGTCCTGCCAGGACAATGGACACGGATTTTGTCTGACGTTGATCACACCTCAGCTATCTTTTCCCAGGAAACGTATATACGTTTCTACTGAAGCTCGACTAATAATGAAGTATCGCCAGTAAAACCCGTCTCCTACAAAATGAAGTTCCCATACAATGAAATGTATGAATTCTCAATCACGTTTCAAGGGAAACGGATTTTCTCCTTTTTTTAAAACATTGGAAATGGCAACTAAATAAAAATGACCTGGTTATGTTTAGTAAAAACATCGTGGTTTGGCTTCTGCTGACTGATAAGAAACGTATTTGTAATACGTCAAAAATACGTTTCCCTCCGAACTTAATTGAAAATGCGGTTTCATTGTACGGGAATGTAGTTCAGTAGGAGACCAGGCTGAACCGGTTTATTTTTATTTTTAACTACAAATCTTCATGCTAAACCGGCATTGGATATTCTGAATTAGATCTTATTCCAAATGGGACATTTTACGATTAAAATGTGTGGAATATGCCGATATTGTTCATGTATTGGGTTATTCAGAATGTGCGTCTCAGTTGGGTAACACAGCTCTGTGCTGGTCGTAAACCAAAGAAAAGCCCACACTTCTGGTCAGAAAGAGAAACACACACACTTTTAAAACATTTTGAAAGACTTTGATATCAACAGGTTTTTGGATATGAACACATATCACAGACCTTTTCAAGAAGTTGGTTGAAGGAACCTCCACCGAATACGTTAATAATCAGAGTATTCATGGCTGCATGTTAACAGGATTATTAGTGTATTAGTATTCATTTTCAGTAGCCATGTTAACAGCTGAGTAGGAATATTGTCTCTTTTTTGGAATAAGGACAAATATTTTGTGCACATGAATGGAGTCACTGACCAGTTTAAAAGCTTCTATGCTCCGGGGGTCTCTTTAAAATGATCTTAGCTGGTCTGTGATACACGATACCGGACTGAAAGACCAAGAAACAGTCACCATGTGGCTCCTGGGTTGTTGTTTTTTGTTTATTTGGCTGCGATGGAATCTTACAAAATCCATTCAGAGATCTAAGAGGAGGCAAAGGAACCTCGTTCATTAAATGTGACTTCATCTCACTGTCCTCTCCTGGCAACTAAAGTATGATTCATGTTTTTATGGCCACGTTTAGGGAACTCAAAGTATTTGATGATTGACACACGGCACGTAGCCATTAAATGATAAATAACAGAACAAAGTCAACAAGACAACAAACAGACAACTCAAACTAAAATAAACCACAATGACAATAACATTATATAACTGAACAAACAGAGAGACACAGGGAAGCATCTAGTACAATGAATAAGGTATTTAATCACATCCACAATACAAGATTAATAAGAGACGCTATCAATTTATTGTGATGGGAGATTTCCTATTTAATCCAAGATGGGTTGCCATATCTTCTAAAGTGTTTTACTCTTAAATATTTATATATTTATATATATATATATATATAAATAGATATATATATATAAAGGTCTGTACGGAAGAAGAAAGCTTGTGTGTGAATGTAACCCAGACAGCAGCTATCACAGTGAGATGTGGTGGATTCGCTCACATGTGAGAGACCTGACTACACATGTCTTCATCATAACTGGTATTGAGCTGCTATAGGGTATCTACTCACACACACACACACACACACACACAGCCAGCTGAGACATGCTGTTACCTCTGTCTCTGCATCATCAGCACTATGCAGCACTCCGTCTGATGTTAAGTGTGTCATGGCTGCCTGTCTGTGGACAGTGAAGCAGTGGTGAGGCTGCTCAGTTTCTCTGTGAAACACGTTCTACACACTGGATACCAGTGGACCATGTGATGACTGCAGCTTTCTGAAAATGATGCGTAACTTTTTCATAAGGTATCATACAAACCGCTGTATGAAGGTTATGTTGGTTATGTTCCATGAGAATACCAACAAAGTCATTGGATGACACTACTCTTCTTACAAACTAGTCCTTGAACATACAAAGAGCCTCTGACTACGTCCATTACTCCACTTTCTTCTTCTTTCTTCATCTCTGCTGAACATGTCACTGGAGCTCCTCTCACCTTACTTTACCCTCAGCTTTCCCAAACTAATAAATCATCATCACGTGTTTTTCTCTGCAGCCTCATGAACTGTCGACACATGTCGACTGTACATTCATTAAATGCCTAAAGGCACCTTTTTATAGTGAAGTCTGGGCTTTACTGTACGATGCCAGCTTTCATGGCCTGTTCTTCAACAGATCATCTGTCTTCAAGCTCAACAACATACTGATAGATTGATCTAAGACATCAATATCCAATATCCATTGTCCTTTCTTGGTCTCTTTGATGTTGTTTGTAGTTGTCTATAACTTGTATTATATGCTGTATATTCTGTCACGAGCATATTCAATATATGTTTTACATTTGTAAAATCTGTCCACCATTATAAAAGACATATTACTTTATAATTGTGTGTAACAACCTTCATATGTGAGATCTGTATGATTATGACATATATATATATATATATATATAGATAAGAAAAACCAATAGGAAGGATGGTGGATGCCTCTGAACTCCACCACCACTATCATTTTAGGCTGCCGTCCTGCAGTCAGAAGATTGGGCGGTTCGATGCCCTGCTTCTCCATGTCCATGTGTCCTGGGGCAAGACAGACAACCCCAAATTAGTAGTTAGTTTTGATGGTCAGGTGGCACCTTGCATGGTAGCCATCAGTGTATGAATGGATGTTAATGGGTGAAGTACAAGTCCTTTTACCATTTGCTCCTTTTAACGGATCATTTTAGATCATTTTATGGTCTCTATAAGGTTGCCAATTTGCCCCAAATTTGATGTTCTCAACTCCAGAACATGTGAGCTAATAATGCCGGTACATGCCCACGTTCATTAAGTATTATATTATATATTTATATTATTATATTTCTCTTCTTCCTCTTCTGTTTTTGGCATAAAGCTGAGCTGCTGACTGGCTCCAGTGTCCTGCTGCTCTGTTGTTTCAGGAGGAACGTAGAACTTTTATTAAACAACCTCCAAATATGCAAGCAAGGCACCAAACCCCCCGATGCAGGTGTTTAACAATGAGACACATCAGCAGGTAATGAAGCTAATGACTGACTCGCTTCCTCCCAGACACAGAGCCGGTATGGACAACAAGGCGCTGGAACCCGACTCTGTGAGCATCTCCGTAGAGGAGGTGGTCGTGTGTAACGGAGGCGTCCAGCAGCAGCAGGACGCGTCCATGTTGACCCACCTGAAGAAGGTGGAGAACCACATCACCGAAGCTCAGCGCTTCTCCCACCTCCCCAAACGCTCCGCCGTGGACCTGGAGTTCAGCGACCTCTCCTACACCATCCAGGAGGGCCCGTGCTGGAGGAGGAGAGGTAGATATGTAGATATACACATACACACATACATATATACATATAAAACTTTTATTTTACCAGCCAGAAATAATACAATATTTTGTACTGTTGCAGTTTGCTATTAATTAGCCGTTAGCGGTGCTGCTAACGTTACTAGCTCTCCTCCTGTTGGTTTAAACACTGATTGGTTGTTTACAATGAAACATGATCAGAGATCAGAGACTAGAAACACATGTTCTACTGAGTCAGTACAACTTTATTTACACTCTGATGTTAACGTTAAAACTTCATTTACACTCTGATGGTTAGCGTTAAAACTTTATTTACACTCTGATGGTTAACGTTAAAACTTTATTTACACTGTGATGGTTAGCGTTAAAACTTAATTTACACTGTGATGGTTAACGTTAAAACTTTATTTACACTCTGATGGTTAACGTTAAAACTTAATTTACACTGTGATGGTTAGCGTTAAAACTTTATTTACACTGTGATGGTTAACGTTAAAACTTTATTTACACTGTGATGGTTAACGTTAAAACTTAATTTACACTGTGATGGTTAACGTTAAAACTTAATTTACACTGTGATGGTTAGCGTTAAAACTTTATTTACACTCTGATGGTTAACGTTAAAACTTAATTTACACTGTGATGGTTAGCGTTTAAAACTTTATTTACACTGTGATGTTAACGTTAAACTGTGTAATCAACAACGGTCCGTTACACCACTAGTTATAATAATAACACAAACTGTATCTAGGAAGCTCAGTCTAAGGCGACTTGGTTTGGGAACCAGAGGGTCACCAGTTCAAGTCCCAACACCGACCAAATACAGAGTGTGGACTGACAGTTTGAGAGGTGCCCGTTGGCTTCCTGGGCTCTGCTGAAGTTCCCCTGAGCAAGGCACCAGACCCCCAAACTGCTCCCTGCTGTACAGTAGTAGCTGCCCACTGCTCCTCATAGTAGGAAGGGTTGAGGCTTAATTTCACCAATTCCTTCTTAAAAAAAGAAAAGTTGATTTGATTTGATATTAATTCAACTATTTAAACTCTGAAGTAGAAGTATAATGAATTCAGTGGTAATTACAAGAAGACTACGAAACATAAGTGAAAGAACATGTTTGTCTTAGAGCAGGAGTTTGTCTGTTAGGCCGCTCACAGTCAGCTGAGTTGTGCTGTGGATCAGACGGCTCTGAGGACACGGACCAGACATCTGGTGAGGAATAAGAAGTAGCTTAAAGCCGGCGTATGAGGCTCAGCAGCAACAGAGAGACAAATAAACTCACCTCCATTCGGCCTTGCTCATCCTCACTCTGACGGATGCTTACAGTTGCTGCAGCGAACCTTTCTCTTTATTGATCCTTCTTGTCGAGATCATCTCCCTACAGCGGCAACAGAAGACGGAGCAGAGTCCATGGATTATCACACAGAAGATCAATGAGCTCAGTGGAGTCACAGACTGTAATACACTAATGCAGGAGCCGTGCACATTCTACTGTTGGCTGTATTTCAACCAGGCGGTAACCTCCAGTTCTGAAAAAAGTGAAGTCAAAGCTTCATGTGTTAAAGCTGCATTCTCTCTAGTGTCCACCAGGGGGCGACTCCTCTGGTTGTATAGAAGTCTATGAGAAAATGACTCTACTTCTCTCTTGATTTATTACCTCAGTAAACATTGTAAACATGAGTTTATGGTCTCAATCTCTAGTTTCAAGTCTTCTTCAATACAGCATGATGTTCATTTAGTACATTATGGTCCATTTAGAGTCAAACAGACCATAAAGAAGGGTATGCTTTAGGGGCGGGCCTTACAGTGATTGACAGGTCTCTACCAGAGACGTATACGGCGTCGCTACGTCACTCCTCCTCAGTCCATATATGGTCACTTCCTGTTCACTGGTTGCAAAAAGCCAAGATGGCGACGACCAAAACACCAAACTTGGGGCTTCAAACTGATCAACAGATCAAAGTTTCAAAGTAATTTTGAACCTTATGCACTGAAGGTAACGTGCAGAACAGGTTCAATGAAAAGTTAAAATACTGAATATTTACACTAAAGAACGTTGAATTACTTCTTAACACTGAGGTAAGCACACAAAACTGTACAATTTAAAGTGAAGTTCTTACATTTAAAGCCAGATATTTCACAATAACAAAGCCCTGTAGCCTGCAGGCCTAACGTGTACATATACTGGTGAGTTGGCTTCTTGGAGCAGAGGTTGTTGTATATTTGGGTTTTTGTCTGTTTCCTGTTTTATTTTGAAGGGTACTCCTCATGCATCATGTTTGGTTTTATTTCTGTTTTTTGTGAGTTTTTTCACACATCCTGCTCCACTGTTCTCACTTCCTTTGTTCTGTGTCGGTTCATCCTTTGTTGTGGAGTTTTGTTTCGTAAACTTCTTGTTTTATTGAAGTATTTTCTTTTTATCTGCCCGTCTGAGTTCTGTATTCAGGTCCTTCCTGTCTGTG
>JAVDOI010000166.1:115000-155168 GCA_032191485.1 Leptoclinus maculatus
CAAATACTTTTAAAATTCACTTTGCAGTTTACACTTTTTGAATTCTAAAAACCTACATTAAGACATTTCTTCATCACTTAGTTTTGTGGGTACAAATGTAAAAAGCAAAACTTTTCTTAATTGCGTACCGGTTGTGTCTCTCCGTCTCTTTCTCTCTCCGTCTCTCTCTCTCCGTCTCTCTCTCTCTCCGTCTCTCTCTCCGTCTCTCTCCGTCTCTCTCTCCGTCTCTCTCCGTCTCTCCGTCTCTCTCTCTCTCCGTCTCTTCCTGTCCAGGTGAATGAGATCCTGACTGCTTTGGGGCTCCTGGACTGTGCTCACACTCGTACCAGCTCTCTGTCGGGCGGTCAGTGCAAACGTCTGGCCATCGCTCTGGAGCTGGTCAACAACCCTCCGGTCATGTTCTTTGACGAGCCCACCAGGTGAGACGGACGGACGGACAGACGCACGATGTGCTGTGATGGTTAAACGTGGACTGAGGCACTATTGAGAACATTTTGACTGTGTGAAATGTGTTTAGATCAAATGATACGTAGGAGTTGACTTTCACCACATGGAGTCAGAAGGCTTCTTCTGTTCTAGTTTCTACCAACAATATACTTTACCAAGTGAATTGGTTAATAGATGAATCCTCACTGATGTGAAACGATCGGTGGCCCAGAGGCACTAAGCACATCTGGCTGCTTATCTCTAATGGATCCAGTGACAGCTGGACATCTGGTGTTGGAGTGATTTTGATAATTATACTCTTAATCACAGAGGTTCCATCTGGCTGGTGTGGGCGGCCGGACGCTCGGGGAGACCAACTGTCTGACAAATGAACTGAACCACCTCAACAGGTCCTCAAAGTTTCTCTCATGGAAACCTTAATAACAGCGTCACCGCGTCCTCACAGGTCTTCTACAGTTAACTTCAGACTTACTGAAGGATCATTTAGGTCATTTTAAACATCACGGTGCACTATTATTCAGGTCCTCTTCCAGACTAAATGGTATGGATGATCTGGCTCAAAGGGCTTCACGTCGTTGATACAGGGTTCGTGTACATTTTGATGACCACAGCCTGTTTGTAAGAAGTGGACGTGGTCATCGGGACGTCACCCATTGGTTGGTGGACTGATGTTCATTCTGGCCCGGCTGGTACTAGCTGACTGAAGCCTGACTTTAGATCATTGACCCAGAAGGAGAGGTGACGTTCTGTGGCCACATCTTACACCCCCGATCCCTGAACCACCAGACAACAGACTGAGAAAGGTTTTAATCCAGTCCACCTTAAAGGAAAATACGACACTACCTGAGCTTTAGAGTAGCAGCTCAGCAGATGTCTGTGACCTTTGGGCTGAGCTAAGCTAGCTGTTTCCCCCGTATCCAGTCTTTATGCTAAGCTAACATAATAATAACTTTATTTGTAAAGCACCTTTACAGACAGTTTACAAAGTGCTTTGACAGATAAAGCAGCAAAAGCAAACCAATAAAACCACAGAAGCTCATCAGTGAGGCCCAACTAAAGCAAAGTACGGTAACAGTAACAGTACAATATATTAAACAATGAACCAATCAATACAACAAGAACAACCAGGAAATACAATCAATGAATACAATCAACCAGCTGCTGGCTCTAGCTTCATATGTAGTGTATAGATATGTATGATTTATACTAATAAGCCTTTGAGGTTATTCCTCTTTCACTGCAGGCATCAGAAGAGCTTTAGATGGTAGAGCCCTCTCACTGTAGAAGTGATGAAGAGGAATCAATAGCTCATGAACGCCTGAGCAGACGTTCTCCTGTCGGGTTCCTCCTGCTGCTCGTTAACGTTGTGTCTCTGCTCAGCGGACTGGACAGCGTGTCGTGCTACCAGGTCGTCTCTCTGATGCGCTCTCTGGCGCTGGGAGGACGCACCATCATCTGCACCATCCACCAGCCCAGTGCCAAGCTGTTTGAGATGTTCGACAAGGTACGAGTCCCGACGTCTCTATTGATAGTGAGGAGCTGTGGTGCTGTAACACCGGACGCTACAGCAGTCTGTCCGTCTGTGAGTCCTTCAAATGTCTCGGGAACCGCTCGTCTGATCTGCTTCTCACTTGGTGGGTGTTTTCCTGGGGTCACAAGAGAGTGCAGTGTTGAATTTGGTGTAATTCAGACATCTTTAATATTAATACTTAATAAACAAGTGAACAGCGCCTTGTGCAACAGCGAGGGGGCGGAGCTTCAGCGCTCTGCAGTCCAGCATGTCGCCTGCTGCTGGATGAACATTCATAAAGTATTTATTGTATTCGTTCTCTAACATGTTTCACGTGCAGAGAGAAAGAGAGACATTATCAACACAACGTACTTACAATAACTCAACGTCTGCTCAAGGTTCTGGATAGTTGAGTCAATAATAATGCATCATATTTGAATAGTTGTATTTAGGAAGTCAAATCTGAATCTACAACGTAGCAGGTGACATACATGTAGTACTACAATGTTTACACGTACAAGTACACAGTAAGTAGTATAGTAGTTGAGTTGTTGAGTTATCTGAACATCATAATGAATCTATAGCTGTGTGGGCCTTTAGTCGATAAGTGTCTCTGTCAGAAGCGTCCTTTACTTTCAACCTGGACTGTTTCTGTTCCTCTCCAGCTCTACATCCTCAGTCAGGGACAGTGCATCTACAAAGGCACGGTCCCGTACCTCATCCCCTACCTGAAGACTCTGGGCCTCCACTGTCCCACCTACCACAACCCTGCAGACTTCAGTGAGCCCACATCACGTCACATCCATGTGTGGCTGAGAACCCTTCTGATTCCTTCATTCATCTGTGTCTCTGTGTCTCTGTGTCTCTGTGTCTCTGTGTCTCTGTGTCTCTCTGTCTCTGGCTCAGTCATTGAAGTGGCATCAGGAGAGTATGGAGACCTGAACCCTGTGCTGTTCGAGGCGGTCCAAGGTGGGATGTGTGCGTTAGGAGAGAAGAAGAACCAGTGTGACAGCAACGGCGAGTCGGTGTGTGCAGCGACCCGCCCGATGGTACGTAGAAGTAGAGGAAGTGCTGTACGGCATTTAAATAGTGTGTTAATCCGTGAACTCTCTGTGACACGTGATCGGCTTCACTACGTCGAGTATGAACTGAGCTTTATTCACCTTCTTGCCAAGAGTTTGATGAGCAGATCTCAGAGAGCAGGACTAAAACCTCCAAACCTCTTCTTGTTCTTTGGTGCCACGTTCACGAGTGAACTCTTCCAGACACGTACAGCCTGGCTAATTAACGTTCCACATTCATGAACGCATGCTCAATTACACAAAGGTGGTGTTCAACGAGTTCACGCTGGTGATTCACAGTCAATGTGACGTGGATCACTCGTACGAGACCACAGAAGAAAGGAGGAGAAAGTGAAGACGGAGGTTCTGGTGTGAGGTCCAGTGACACCTCAGTCTGGTGTCAAACTACAGATTATTATTATCAACAAATGATCTCCTGGTTTCTGGTTGAATGTTGTGCTGCAGGTGAAATGATAGACACATATTAATGTTATGTTATTATCTGCCCCCCCCCCCCAGGACGCCGGACACATAGAGAGACATTCCTTTGCCACCAGCACACTGACACAGTTCTGCATCCTCTTCAAGAGAACCTTCATCATTATATGTCGGGACCAGGTGGGTTCCTACATTCCCTCATGGTGTAAAGCTGTGAACTGGTTCCACACACATGAAGACACGTTACCTTAATCACTGCACGTTGATTTGTGCTCTCAGGTTCTGACCCACCTCAGACTGATGTCCCACATCGCCATCGGCGTGTTGATAGGGTTGCTCTATCTCAACATCGGCAACGACGCCAGCAAAGTCTTCAACAACACCGGCTTCCTCTTCTTCTCCATGCTCTTCCTCATGTTCGGAGCGCTCATGCCGACCGTGCTGACCTGTGAGTCCCACGGAATTCTAAATCTCACGTGTTTGTGGTTTGATGCTGACGGATGACCCGTTCCGTCTGTTAGTTCCTCTGGAGATGTCTGTGTTCCTGAGGGAGCACCTGAACTACTGGTACAGCCTGAAGGCCTACTACCTGGCCAAGACCATGGCTGATATCCCGTTCCAGGTGAGCTGTACTCCACTGCCCTCTACTGGTACTTGAAGGAACTGCCTGGTTGTTGCAGTGGATTATATACTTCTGCAGGGTTTCACTGATGTTATTCAAACTCTCAACACACATGTTTACCATGAATATTGGCTTTTTGGCGTCGTATACGTCTCTGGTAGAGACCTGTCAATCACAGTAAGCCCCGCCCTAAAGCATCCCCTGCTTTATGGTCTGTTTGACTCTAAATGGACCATAATGTACTAAATGAACATCATGCTGTATTGAAGAAGACTTGAAACTAGAGATTGAGACCATAAACTCATGTTTACAATGTTTACTGAGGTAATAAATCAAGAGAGAAGTAGAGTCATTTTCTCATAGACTTCTATAGAACCAGAGGAGTCGCCTCCTGGTGGACACTAGAGAGAATGCAGCTTTAACACATGAAGCCTTTTAGAACTGGAGGTTGCCGCCTGGTGGAACACAGCTAAGTTAGCTAGCTAGCTAGCAAGCTACGGTAACAGCCACGTTGGTGACGTACGTTGTGCGGTTTCACACAAAACTAAATGATACAAAAACAAACTGCAACTTTCTTCACTTGCAAAATGATCTTTTAAATTGACAAACATCGTACGTCTAGTTCATTTTCACTATTTAAACGTGATGACTACTGTGCATATATGTTCTGAGACGAGGGTCCCACGGGGGACTTAGCCTCTCTATTGTCTCCGTGATTTGGAATGAATGGATCTTTCCTCTCTGTGTGTTCGGTTCATCTTCAGCACGGGTTCCACGGGTTCCCGTTCTGGGCTCCTCCACTAAATGAAGGTGTTGTTGTGATTTCAGGTGATCTGCCCCATCTTGTACTGCAGCATCGTGTACTGGATGACGGAGCAGCCTCCCGAGGCCAGCCGCTACCTGCTCTTCTTGGCCCTGTCCACCTGCACGGCCCTGGTAGCCCAGTCTCTGGGCCTTCTGGTCGGGGCCGCCTCCACCTCGCTACAGGTACAACGTGTCATGTTAAACATATGATTCATAGCCACGTGGTGTACATATTAGTGAGAATGTGTCCTCTGCATTCTTTACACAGGTGGCCACGTTTGTTGGACCGGTCACAGCCATCCCAGTGCTGCTCTTCTCTGGATTCTTTGTGAACTTTGACACAATCCCCAAATACCTGCAGTGGAGCTCCTACGTGTCTTATGTCAGGTGAGTGAGTGCAACATATCATAAAGAATACGTTTCTATTACAACCGGGATCATTTCTATTCTCACTCAGTCATTCAGCAGTAAAATATGAACTAAACTGTCTATTGATTGACTAACTGGTAACAGTTCACCTGTTCACGGAGGATTATTATCGTTAGTTAAACTCAGCAGGATTATGAATCAAACGCTGCTTCTTGTCTTCTCTAATAAATAATATCCCAGCTGTCTCGTTAAAGGAGGCGTTGTTTAAATGATCAATATATATATATATATAAACGTAAATATGATATTGTATTCTTATCCCGATTAGTCAGATTCATCAAACTCTCTTAACTGCAAACAAACTAAATGTCTCGTTTCAGCCTGATGAACGCCAGCTGTTCATGCAGAGGTGTGTGTGTGTGTGTGTGTGTGTGTGTGTGCTGAGACGGTGATCATTAGCATAAATCAACGTCTCTTTATCATATTTAATAAGGCTGACTCGATTCTAATCTCAATGAAGCCGGTTAGATGATGCTCTTGTGTTACTGGTGCAGCTCTCTGAACGATATCCAAAGCTACTACAAGAAGCAGCTTGCACTAACCCAACGTTCTCCTCTAACATGTAAAGCACTAACTGGGAGAACCGTTGCTGTGGATATTGGGGATCTTGATCCACTGATCGATGAGCGCTGATGAACCTCTCTGTGTGCGTTTCCTCTCTCAGGTACGGCTTTGAAGGCGTCATCCTCTCCATCTACGGGATGAACCGCTCAGACCTGGAGTGTCCGGGGAAGGTCTGCAAGTTCCAGAAGCCTGAGGAGGTCCTGCAGCTGCTGGACGTGGAGGACGCAAAGCTCTACATGGACTTCATCGTCCTGGGAATCTTCTTCATCATCCTGAGGCTGCTCACCTACCTCGTCCTCCGCTACAAAGTCAACTCAGAGAGATAGATTTCACTCTCTCTCTCTCTCTCTCTCTCTCTCTCTCTCTGTCTCTGTCTGTCTCTCTCTCTCTCTCTCTGTCTGTCTCTCTCTCTCTCTCCGTCTCTCTCTCTCTCTCTCTCTCTCTCTCTCTGTCTCCCTCTCCGTCTCTCTCTCTCTCTCTCTCCGTCTCTCTCTCTCTCTCCTGTTCACAGACAAAAACAAACCTCTCACGTTGGAATGAGTTTCATTTCATTCAACGCATCGCTGCTAAAAGGGGCGGAGCTTCCATTCTGCTGCACAGGGACCGATGATGAGGAGTCACCTCGCGGATCAACACACACCGGTTTTACCTCAGCAGCATTTATACTGTTTCATATTCCTGCAGACGAAGGTGGACGTGACACTCGCGTTCTGTCAGTGTCGGGACTCTGGTTCCACTAAACTTCCCCTTTTTAGAGCAGAAAGAGCGTTTAGTCTGTTAGTCAAAGAAACGACGGATGTTAAGTGTGATAAGTTGTGCCTGAACACTGGAGTTCCTGTGTATACAAAGAGTTAAATCATCGTTGGAGCTAGATTGTTTTTGTAACATGTTGATAGTTGTATATTAAGCTTTATCATGATCGTCTACTGAAATTCCGTATTTTTTGTACTTCCATGATGATGATCTGAAATCTTTAGAAATGAAATTGTTCAGCCTTAATCATTTTATACTGTGTTATCTTTAGGATTACATGCATATGCAGTTATATATATATATATATAGATGTATATCAGCTCAATAGATTCATTACTGTGTCTTCATGTTTGGTGCTATCTGAACTTTCATGTTTTATTTGAATTATAAAGTGATGCATCTGGACTGAACATTAGAGGAAACTGAGCAGGGGAAGAACTACTGTAACTGGAAGTGTGCTCACGTGTTATTTACAATGTGTTGAAACTCTTTCTGTTGTGTTGTTTGTCACGACCACTTATATGTTCATTCATTCTCTTTTTAAATATATATATTTGGATAACTTTCAGCTTCACTGTACAGCTGTGTAAAGTGTCTGATACTCTAATAAACTCTGATCGAACTACTTTGATTAAATATCTCACTTTATTCATGCTAGTACGAGATGTCGTCTAACGAGCAGACAGTTCAGTTTCCTCTTTAGAATCTCTTCTGAAGACTCACTTTTACAAATTATAAATTAAATACGGTTATTATTATTATTCCTATACAAATCATTTTTTTTAAGTTGCCATAAAGAGATTTTACTCTGTGAAATATAAACATAATTACGTGTTCAACAGAAAGTATTCAGTAGAATTGAGTTGGAGAAACAATAACTAACCAATGTTTATTAAATTAGTTAATTACCACCTCCTATGTAGTGTTTGTGTATATATATATATATATATATATATATATATATATATATATATATATATATATATATAATTGTACTTCATTTATATATGAAGTACATTTTACTTTTATATATATTTATAAAATAATATAAAATATATATAAAAGTAAAATTGTATTGTTGTGGCCGGTGGAGCTCTATGTAAACTATTAAATGTAAGTATTAATAACTACAGATGTCAAATAGAAGCAGTCGTTAATAAAAAGTACAATATTTCCTCTGATAAGTAGTGGGAGTACTAGTTGACAAGTAGTATAAAGTTGAATAATTCATATAAAGTAATCAGCGCAGCCAGAAGAGAGCGGAAGTGTTTCAATGCAAAGAAAACACACGAAGAAGACTCCAGATTCTTTGACCCGCCCTACGCAGAGGCAGAGTAGGGCGGGACAAGCCTTTATCAACCGGAAGAAGAAGAAGAAGAAGAGAACAGCGGTTGGTTGGTTACTTTCATAATATGACTACAAGAAGGTTTTTAAAATAGTAAGCTGCCTGCTGACAGCTTTCACTACGACTCACAGCTAACGTTACAGTAAGCTAACGTGTTAGCCACTGTGTTATAGAAGCTAATGCTCTGTTTGAACGAGCTCATGTACTTTTATCTAACGTTACGCAATGTTTACCTTTTAACCAGCTCTAGCTAGCTAATAGGTAAACTAGCTAGCTAGCTAGCTAGCTAGCAGCGTAGGTCACCTCAGGATAAAGAAAGGAGATGTAAAACATATTTAAACATTTGAAAACGAAACAAACATTGTATTTAAATTAGATTAATGTTTCTGTGTGACTGACATTAACTTCACTTTGTCAAGACAGACAAGTGAGAATTAAGAATGGAGGACACGTGTTTAGTTAATTACCACCTCCTATGTAGTGTAATGTAGTTTAAAATGTAATTTTGATATTTTGTGTATATATGTATTATTATTACAGACACCAACAATTATAACATCTTGTGTAATATAACTTTTTTTCCAACATTATGCAATATTATTTTTATTAATATATGTGCAATATAACTTTCTACTACTTTTTAAATATCTTTTATAAAATGTATCTCAATATCATGTTTAATATAACTTATATTTTAGCTTCCAATAAGCTGTTCGTATCATTTCTTATACGCTTTATATTTTTGCTCTTGCATTTAATTTTGTTGTTGTATTTTTTTTATTTTAGATAATTTACTTACTCTTATTGCTATTGTATTTTATTTTGCGATGGTGTCAATATTATTTATTTTACACTTAATAATTGTTATTCTATTATTTGTTTATATTTGTATTCTTTTGTTTTTTTCTGTTATCTCTAATGAAAGTCTGGCACAAGATTTTCCTTCCGTATTAATAAAGTTCTATCTTATTATATAACAATCATAATGTTGTGTTAATATTCACAGTAATATTATTGTGTTATTAAAATGGTATTTTGTATTTTTTTTTTACCTTCATGTCAATAAAACCACAATGAATAGAATATGACTCCCATGATATCTGAGATGATGTATTATTATTTATTCTGGTTATGAATCCCTCTCACTAGAGTTTATTAATAATCCCTCTCACTAGAGTTTATTAATAATCCCTCTCACCAGAGTTTATTAATAATCCCTCTCACTAGAGTTTATTAATAATCCCTCTCACCAGAGTTTATTAATAATCCCTCTCACTAGAGTTTATTATTAATCCCTCTCACTAGAGTTTATTAATAATCCCTCTCACCAGAGTTTATTAATAATCCCTCTCACTAGAGTTTATTAATAATCCCTCTCACCAGAGTTTATTAATAATCCCTCTCACCAGAGTTTATTAATAATCCCTCTCACTAGAGTTTATTAATAATCCCTCTCACCAGAGTTTATTATTAATCCCTCTCACCAGAGTTTATTATTAATCCCTCTCACCAGAGTTTATTAATAATCCCTCTCACTAGAGTTTATTAATAATCCCTCTCACCAGAGTTTGTTAATAATCCCTCTCACCAGAGTTTATTATTAATCCCTCTCACCAGAGTTTATTATTAATCCCTCTCACCAGAGTTTATTATTAATCCCTCTCACCAGAGTTTATTAATAATCCCTCTCACTAGAGTTTATTAATAATCCCTCTCACCAGAGTTTATTAATAATCCCTCTCACCAGAGTTTATTATTAATCCCTCTCACCAGAGTTTATTATTAATCCCTCTCACCAGAGTTTATTATTAATCCCTCTCACCAGTTTATTAATAATCCCTCTCACCAGAGTTTATTAATAATCCCTCTCACCAGAGTTTATTAATAATCCCTCTCACCAGAGTTTATTAATAATCCCTCTCACCAGAGTTTATTATTAATCCCTCTCACCAGAGTTTATTATTAATCCCTCTCACCAGAGTTTATTAATAATCCCTCTCACCAGAGTTTATTAATAATCCCTCTCACCAGAGTTTATTAATAATCCCTCTCACCAGAGTTTATTAATAATCCCTCTCACCAGAGTTTATTATTAATCCCTCTCACTAGAGTTTATTAATAATCCCTCTCACCAGAGTTTATTATTAATCCCTCTCACCAGAGTTTATTATTAATCCCTCTCACCAGTTTATTAATAATCCCTCTCACCAGAGTTTATTATTAATCCCTCTCACCAGAGTTTATTATGAATCCCTCTCACCAGAGTTTATTAATAATCCCTCTCACCAGAGTTTATTATGAATCCCTCTCACCAGAGTTTATTATGAATCCCTCTCACCAGAGTTTATTAATAATCCCTCTCACCAGAGTTTATTAATAATCCCTCTCACCAGAGTTTATTATGAATCCCTCTCACCAGAGTTTATTAATAATCCCTCTCACCAGAGTTTATTAATAATCCCTCTCACCAGAGTTTATTATGAATCCCTCTCACCAGAGTTTATTAATAATCCCTCTCACCAGAGTTTATTAATAATCCCTCTCACCAGAGTTTATTATTAATCCCTCACCAGAGTTTATTAATAATCCCTCTCACCAGAGTTTATTAATAATCCCTCTCACCAGAGTTTATTAATAATCCCTCTCACCAGAGTTTATTGTGTGTTTGTCGACAGCAGCTGAACCAGAGGAGGATGCTGCCGTTAGTCGGCGCTGAGCTGACCCCAGTGCAGCTCTATCGACATCTCCTCCGCTGCTGCAGACAGTTACCCAACGCAGCGATGCAGCAGCATTACCGACACGCCATCAGACAGGTGAGGTCACCACTGGCGAGCTAAACGTTCCTCAGATTATATATATATATATATATGATGGCCATCTTCACGCTCACCTAAATTGTTGCAGAAATTTGTGGGTTCATATTTTTCACACAAATTTGGTGCTAAATTAATTGTTTAAAAAGTATGAAAAATCCCTCATTAAGACATTGAGGTAGAGATCAGCATAAACTACCAAACCGTGTTTGTTCTCCATAAAGTCTGACTCTTCATAGCGGTCTATCCAGTCAAAAGATCATCTATTTATCCTCGATATCACTTCTCATAACATTAAACTCTCCAAAGTCGTTGCTGAGATGAACTCAGGAAGTCTTTAAACTTGATGGATGTTAGAAATAAATATAAAAACAATATGAATCTCACAGCCGTCATGATGTCATCGGTAAACCTGTTGAATGTGAAAGCCTTGATGATCCCGATGCTTGTGGTTCAGGGTTACACCAGTCACTCTGATGAAGACGACCCAGAGAGGATCCACGGGATCATCCAGAGAGCCGTTACAGACGCACACTGGATTCTTGATAAAGTGAGAATACATTTATTATTTCAAGTTGAGGTGTGAATAAATACTCACTGCAATGATTCATTGTCTTTTTGATTTACAGTACATGAAGAAGAAGTGAAGTCATAGAGCACGGGGGGGGGGGGGGGGGGGTGGATGTGATGTTTGTTCTCGTTGTGACGAGATGATGAAGCAACGTGTGACGGACTGTTCGGACTTCTTAGAGGATTCTAGTGACTGGATCTATAAAAAGTGTAAATACTGTTCCTAGATAGTAATGACACGACTGTATACTGTAATTCTTTTTTTAATAAATTAATATTCAATAATTGAAGCTTACAGTTTATACTTGAAGTTACTACAAGGAACTTTAATTGAGTGTTGGTTTTGGCGGAAACATTTTTTCTGATCACCAGAGTCTCTTTAGAAAACCTCTTTACTGCAGCAGGGGTCAGTCTGCCCCTCTCAGTCCTGGTCCTGGTTCTCCCGTGCCTCCCTTCCCTCCAGCAGCGTGGTGTCGGTGTTGTGGACCGGTCTCTGCTGGAGGATCTGGGTCTTTAGGTACTCATTCTCACGGTGACTTTCAGAGGCTAAGCTCTCAAACGACTAGAAACAAAACCGCCGACACATGTTGTTGTGCAATAATAAACAGTATTTATTCAAGTATAACCGTTTGTCGTCCAAATGAAAACATGAACAATGACTCACAGAACAGAAAGAGGACGACGTGTTCCTCGTGGTACCAGAGGAATGAAATCAGACTTCTATCTTTTTAAAAATCTAAATATATTTACAGATCACATGCAACATGCAGTACCGAAATTGATACAAAAAGTAGTAAAACTAGATATACGGAGTCATTCTTCAGTATAAATAGTATAAATAATATTCCTTTGTATAAATAGCTCCGTCTTCTCTGATGTTGGTCTGAGATGTTGAGATGTTTGGTGTGAGGCTGACGACACACACACACGTTGGAATAAGCTTCAAAGAGGAGTTTTTAGTTTTGAGCTTCAGGATTCTTCAGAGTTGCAGCAGACTCGTTCTCTGAGCTCGTTCTCTGAGCTCGTTCTCTGAGCTCGTTCTCTGAGCTCGTTCTCTGAGCTCGCTCAGAGGAAACATTAGAGGCACTGTGTGGAGACGGAAACCGCCGCGTCGTCACTTCTGCAGGATGAACTGGTCGATGAACTCGTTCTGCTCAGACTCCACTTTAGACAAAGCCTCGTACTCGATCCGATATCTGAGAGGAGGAAACAGAAAACACGTGAAGCTTCATCATCAACGTCTGCTATAGTAGAGATGATGAGGCTGTCGTTACGAATTTAAACTTATTAAACACGTTAAGACGTCTGTTGTTATTTCACATTAAAGCCTCGACACACGTTTCTAATTAATTTACTGATTACATGACACACTCTGGTCGACTGTGAGCTTCTTCAGAATGCTGAGAAGCGTAAGAATATATTTCATACTTAAATGTATCGTTATATTTTCCTACTTCCACTTTGAGGTGGCAGAAGGAAACGGATTTACTCGAGGAAGTTAAAAGAGGAAATGTCGAAAGTTTCCGGTCTAATGCTGCGTTCACACTACGAGCGACACGGTAGCTACAAACACGACGCAGCAGCAACACATAGTAGTACGAAGTACTGAAAGGAGTTGAAGTGTCACATGTGAGGGGGCAGATCGATACTCACGAGCTAATCATTTGTTATTGATTCCTTTAAGAATATAAATCATGTTATATAAATACAAACGTGGGTGGCGGCATCACTTCCAAACGTTTTCACTACTTTTGCATCATGTTTGTTTTAAAATAAACAGCGAGTCACATGACTGGAAACCACTGTGACGTCAGAACGAAGCTCACAGCCTCACATGAGTGTGAGAGGACTTTACACCTGAAGATAAAAACACAACAAGACGCACGATATGTGAGAACAAAGTGTCTCACAGCAACACGAGGAACCTCTTCAAACATTTAAAAACACACCCTGGAAGTTAGGAACAGGCTTATTATTTAAGAAATGAGTATTATCTTTATCGTTAAATGTTTCTTTTTAAAAGTGTCGGTATCGAATCCTCGTCACACTCCAGCTCTTCTTGACCCCCCCACCACTACCCATCATGCACCCTGTCTGTGTGCTGAGCTTCACCTCTCGAGCTGCATCTTCTTCTCTGCGATGAGAGCCTGAAGCTGCTGCTGTTGAGCTTCTCTCTGCTTCGCCACCGACTTCAGCAGGTTTCTGGCTCCGATCGCCTGAAAGAGAAGAAGAGAGGGATGAATATTATATTAATATTAATAAGAAGTTGTTAATAAAAGAGCAGCTTTAACCTCCACGCCTACCTTCATCTTTTCCGTCTCTGCTTCTTTTGCCAGCTCGTCCACCAGCTCTATCAGACCTCCCACTATCTTCTGAAACTGGCCGATTTCTGCAAAACAGAACACGTCAGTACGTCCTGTAGGACCTGAGCAGTCACTCAAAGAACGAAAGACTTACTGTCCACAAACTCTTTACACTCTTCCTTGAGCTCCGAGGTCTTCTGGCTGACGTCGGGCTCCAGGACCCGCAGCTTGTTGAGCTCGTCAAAATAAAAGCCTGCCTCGGCTAACGGGTCTTTCGCCATGGCCCCGGGGCCTGAGGGGGAGGAGACGGAGAGAACGAGGGATGAAGAGCAAGAACACAGAGAAAGAAAACAAGTAAAACACAGACTGGACTTGTAGTCACAGTGTCCCAGTGTCAAAAACAGCTGTTCAACCAGATATAAAGACACAAAAGAGGAATAATTAAATGATTCAAGCTTCCAGTTAGTCCACGTCCCACAGAGTTGGAGAGTATCTCCAGTTACCTGTCTGTCTCTCTATCTCCAGTTACCTGTCTGTGTCTCTACCTCCAGTTACCCGTCTGTCGCTCTATCTCCAGTTACCCGTCTGTGTCTCTACCTCCAGTTACCCGTCTGTCTCTCTATCTCCAGTTACCCGTCTGTGTCTCTATCTCCAGTTACCCGTCTGTGTCTCTGTCTCCAGTTACCCGTCTGTGTCTCTATCTCCAGTTACCCGTCTGTCTCTCTATCTCCAGTTACCTGTCTGTCTCTCTATCTCCAGTTACCTGTCTGTCTCTCTATCTCCAGTTACCTGTCTGTGTCTCTATCTCCAGTTACCCGTCTATCTGATAACATGTGATTGTTGATGAAAACAAACAAACCTTTTGAACTTTGACCTTCAGTGACAGATCACCACATGCCAAGAAGAGCCTCTTTATACTTAAAGTATTTAAACTTTACCTGTAAAGTCAGTTATGTATGTTTGTTCCTTTACTGTTACGTCATCTGTTTTGTTTTTATTCTAATTAAGTTACTTCTATTGTTTCTGTTTTTAACCATGTAAAGTGTCTTTGAGTACCTTTTAAAGCGCTATACAATTATGTATTAATTGTACATACTTAATATTATATTATTTAATATAAATGCATTTGTTAAAACGTTAGATTTCAACCAAAAGTATCGTAGTCAGGTATTTAACGTTAACAGCTGTGTTAGCTTACCGTTTATCATGTATGTAAGTTTGATTTAAACGTTAACTTCACGAAATTAATATTAGTCTCAAAAGGAGGAACGAGCACCAAGTAGCTCAAACGGTTCACATACTTTCTGGGTGTTTTTTTTGGCATAAATTCCACTTTATGCCCAAAACTAACACAACCTAGAATGAGTTAACTCAGCTAACGTTAGTTAGCTTAGTTAGAGCTACATTAGCTAGCTAACGTTAGCTCACAAAAGCTAACGGTACAACGAGACACACTAACCGTCGTTGGGGCTAATTAGCTTCTTTAGATAGCTAACATTATAATAAACCGTATCTAGCAAATATATAATAAATATAATATATTTTACCTTTTTTAAACCGCTATCTCCGTTAGAGCTAACGGCTCTGTGTTGTAGGACTATGTGGCAAAGAGAGTAAGCTCCGCCTCCTTTTCCTCCCGCTGCCATGGTAACCGAATGCTGCTCCTCGTGTGCGCATGTGCATGGTGGCAGACGTTTGGCTTTTCAGAATAAAATTATTGGCTGTGATCAGTCACTATGTCCGGTGCTCATTGGTCATTTCTAATAGCAAGAACAGAGGTAAACATGTGAATAAATGTGTTATGTTGTCATACGGCCCAAATGAATACAGAGATAGATATCGTAAGTCGTGTCAGTATTAATAACGGAGCTTTTACTTTGAAAGTAAAAACGGAAATGAGATTCCTTACGGTAACTGTAAAAATCGATAAAGGTATGTGTAATATTCGAGCATGTAGGTCTAATTTTATTTTTTAAATATGTAATGTCCTTGTTAATTTTAAATTCAACTTTAATTTTATAAAATAGTTTTCAATTTAAATTAAATTCTAATTGTAATCTTCATTTTAATTGATTTAAATTCTATGTTGTTTTTTCTGTTTTGTGCATTTTGAGGTATTTGTTGTGAGCAGCTGTGTCCAGTTTTATCCAGGAAACGTATTGGATTATAAAATAAAACTCGAAATAAGAGTTAAAAAAAAGTTAAAAAATAATCAACTTTCTAAATAAAATCTATTTAAAAAAAGACTTGATACTGCCTTGATATATATATATATATTTTATATAAATGAATTAATGTCAACATTAAATACACCATAAATGCATCCTTCTAATAATAATAGCTGCAGCCTGCAATGCATATTACTGACGGCAGGGAGCAGCATTTTGCGTCTCAACGCACAGCTCTGCCGTAAACTCTTTAGAAGAAGAAGAAGAAAGAGGAGGACAGAAGAGTTTAACTTTACTTTTTTTTCTACAACTCTGATCTCGATACTGTTTGGGGATTTATTTCGTGTCACGGCGATAAAGTCCATCTTGATCAGACTACACGGTGTTCGGTTATCTGACAACACGTAAAGACATCGCTGTGAGGTCGGTAAGTAAACGTTTAAAAGTTCGTAAACGGCTATTTAACGGTTATTCAACGGCTCGGTGTAGCTGGGGACATCACGTCACGCGCTCCATTGAAAAAATGTGGCTATTTAATGTGACGAAGAAGAAGTAGCTGTAACAAGAGAGTGACGCAAAAAGTGAATAAATACTATATTTTGTATATTTTTTTTGTAGACGAATTAACCGAAGACTATACTTGTGTTTCATGTACCTTACTAGAGTAGCGATAGAGTTGTACAATGTGTAGGCTTTTACCAACGAAGAAGAAAACGTTAAAACGGGTAGTTTCTGAAGGGAGTTCAGTTTATAAAGTTGTAGCCTAGCTAACCTAAGCTTGTTGTTGACTAGTGTTAGTTAAACCAAAGACAGTTTAGCTCCAGTTAGTTCTCACCTGCGTTATTTATTTGAGCTGGCGATGGTGTTCACTTTATTAAGAAGTGGTTAAAGGTTATTTCTGCTTCTCATTTAGGTTCAAGTATAGTTTATAGTTTGTTAAACTAAAGTTAACAGCTGACTAAGCTAAGTTAGCTGACTAACTAGCTAAGTTAAGCTATAACGACTAGCTAACTAAGCTAAGTTATACTATAATTAACGGCTAAATTAAGCTATAACGGCTAGCTAAGTTAGCTGACTAACTAAGCTAAGTTAAACTATAATTAACTGTTAGTTAACATCTTATTCAGCTAAATTAGATGTTAATTTGCCAAGTAAAAGCAAGTTCACCCCCTACATTCTTAAGTTAGTGCTAAACCAGCCGGGTCTCTTTCACTGGTACTTTGACGAGACGTTAGTTTAGAGTTCAACACAACTATTTGAAGTTAAAACCCCCCGATGCTAATTAGCTAGCACTGCTACACCTCAGATTATAAAGCCATGTAAGCTGTTACTACGCTGTCACACTCATTAGTACTCTGTTAAACGGAGCTAGCTGCACTTTAAAGGGGATCACTACCAAACATCTGTAAGAGGTTTGATATCAGCTCGTCTATTTCCAGATAAGTGAGCTACCTGCTGTTGCAAATGTCATATATTTACTTTTTACTCATTGATATGTGCCTGTGTCTCTCTCTCTGTGTCTCTCTCTCTCTCTCTGTCTCTCTCTCTCTCTCTCTCTCTCTCTCTCTCTCTCTCTCTCTCTCTCTCTGGTTTCCTGCCGATTCACATTCCATTTAATTGGAAGAGGAACTGAGGACGAGATAACAGTGTGATGGGTGGCTTCCTCTCTGTGTTGTGATACATGCTTCACCAGTCTTTATCAACATTGACATTCCTGTTTTTTAGCTCCAGTTTCATGCATTTGTGTTGTTGTTGTTGTTGTTTTTGCCAGGAATGATCTGGAGCAGTGAGAGGTTGTGGCGGCCTCATCAGTAGCTGTCACCACGGCGGGGGACCTCCGGACCTCCGTCTGCAGGGTGGTCATCTACCTCCAGAGGGAAATGTCCGGGGACAGCTGCCTGCCTCAGCGTCACACCCACTCCGCCTCCTCCGCCTGTCCCAAGACCAAGACCTGCAGTTACCGCGGAGCGGTGTGCCTGGGCAACAAGTATGTCCGCATCAACGTTGGCGGGAGCCTGTTTTACGCCACGCTGCAGGTGCTGACGAGGCAGAACTCCATGCTGAAAGCCATGTTCAGTGGACAGAAGGAAGTGTTCACCGATAAAGATGGTAAGCCAGCTCTGAACGAGGCTCGGGACAATAGGAAAATATAATGTCACGGTTATCTTGGCCAAAATAATCGCTATTTACTATATAATCCATAAAACAACATGGCGTCAGTCCGTTCTTTGTTATATATTGACTGTATTTTTTTAAATCAGGCTCTATTTTTACAGTTCTCTACCCAAATAGTGAACTAGGAAGCTTTTTTTAAGTGTCTTGTATCCCGGTAATAGAAATTCACCACAATCAATTTATTGATTATTAATCACAATCCGTGATTGAATATATGGTTTTACAGAACGCATGACTTCACTGAAGTGTTTTATTCATGGCTATTGTTTATAAAGAAGCTGTCATGTCGACCACACATTGTTCTCTTTGTGTGTACTGATTCTACAACGTGGTCCGTTGTTTCCGTTCAGGTTGGATCCTGATCGACCGCAGCGGGAAACACTTCGGCAGCGTCCTGTGCTTCCTACGCGACGGCACGGTCGCCTTGCCCAAAGGTCGTCAGGCCGTCCAGGAGGTGCTCGCTGAGGCGAAGTATTACGACGTCCAGGGTCTGATGGAGCTTTGTCAAAACACCCTGCAGGTCAGTCACACCCACGCTGACTCATGTTTGAAATGCTGAGAATCGAGGATGTCGTCTGAAACCTTTGGACGGTTTGTGTATCAGCAGAGGAGTGACGTAGAGACGCCGTATGGACCATAAGTTACTAAATGAACATCATGCTGTATTGAAGAAGACTTGAAACTAGAGATTGAGACCATAAACTCATGTTTACAATGTTTACTGAGGTAATAAATCAAGAGAGAAGTAGAGTCATTTTCTCATAGACTTCTATACAACCAGAGGAGTCGCCCCCTGGTGGACACTAGAGAGAATTTAGCTTTAAGACATGAAGCTTTGGCTTCACTCGGCAGGTTGCTGCCTGGCACAAAGACAGAAATAAACATTCTTTTCAGATTTAAAGTGCCTCCACATAACACCTGATACTAGTTTTTAAATCTCAATAATTGTTGAGCTGGGCACACGTGCAGAGGCCTCGTTTCCACACCAAAAGTCTGCCATAAATGGACGTAGAAACGCCCCTAAACATCCGTTTGCTCATTGATATTTGCGCCCGCTCACCTGTTGAGAAACACGGCAAAGAAAATGTTATTTCACCAACTGTGTCACGTCGACGAGGTTCTCCGATGAAGGCTGTGGCTGTTTGTAGCATCCGTACCGCTAATTCATCACGTTTCTGCAAACCATCATTGTTTGTTAATTTCTATCTTGTAGAGCACTTTCTAAAGTTTTTTTAAAAGTTTAAAAGTTTATTATTATGAGTATCAGAGACACTATAACTTCCCACCATAGCTCTGACTCCGTGTCTCCTGCTGTGTGATTGACAGGACAATAAAGAGCTGCCCATGTGTGTCATACCTGTGATCACCTCCAGGAAGGAAGAGGAGAAGCTCATCCAGTCCTCCACAAAGGTACACACAGACGTGTGATTTGTTATTAATAATTATAAAATGATGAAGATAGAATAATGCATTTTGCAGCTATTTAACGATAGATACAGCATGTTCTTATTTTTACACGTGAAGACACTGAAATGTTTATCTTTGAAGCAATAAAATCCAGATCTGTAATGATTTGTTCCCTCTGTCAGCCTGTGGTGAAGCTGGTGTACAACAGAAGCAACAACAAGTACTCCTACACCAGGTAAGAGCATCAATACCACCACCATTGATTTATTCAGAGTGAAGTCTAACGAGCCACAGGACACAGACAGAAAGTTAGAATGACTTCTTCTTCTTCTTCTTCTTCTTCTTCTTCTTCTTCTTCTTCTTCTCTTCGTCTCGACAGCAACTCGGACGACAACCTGCTGAAGAACATCGAGCTGTTCGACCGGCTCTCTCTGAGCTTCAACGGCCGCGTCCTCTTCATCAAGGACGTGATCGGAGACGAGATCTGCTGCTGGTCCTTTTACGGTCAGGGACGCAAGCTGGCCGAGGTCTGCTGCACCTCCATCGTCTACGCCACGGAGAAGAAGCAGACCAAGGTGAGGACGAGGCGGTGTTTAAACGTTAACATCACAGTGTAAATAAAGTTGTACTGACTCAGTAGAACATGTGTTTCTAGTCTCTGATCTCTGATCATGTTTCATTGTAAACAACCAATCAGTGTTTAAACCAACAGGAGGAGAGCTAGTAACGTTAGCAGCACCGCTAACGGCTAACCAACGGAGGTTCACTTCAGGTACATTATGATGCCTTCAGGCTCTGCTCAGTGAACATGAGTACTGGCTGAAGGTACATTATAACATTATCATGATGTGTTCACATGTCATCTGTAAAATGTAGTTTTTGGTCAAAACGTCAATCCACAATCGAATGAGTGACGTCACGATGACTATGTCCACTTCTTACACACAGTCTACATCTGTACAACAGACAACACAACCACAGTTCACTACATAAAGCCCTCTCTTCTGATCGACCACATACATAAAGCCCTCTCTTCTGATCGACCACATACATATTTGGGATCTTCTCTTCCCGCCTCAGGTGGAGTTCCCTGAAGCTCGTATCTACGAGGAGACCCTGAACACGCTGCTGTACGAGACGATGCCGCCGCCCGACACCGTGCTGCTGGAGGCGACGCGTCGCAGCTTCACCTCCTGCGGCTCCCACAGCGAGGAGGAGGAGGGGGGGGCGGGGCCCGGGGGGGCGGAGCTCCGAGAGCGAGTCCGCCGGATCCACGTGAAGAGGTACAGCACGTACGACGACCGGCAGCTCGGACACTGAGACTGTTAAAACCTCCAAAAACCAGCGGACAGATTTGAGATGACGAACATTCAACGTCTTCTCTCTTTGGATCGTTTCTTCTTCTCTGTCTGAAAGAAGTCCAAACTGTGGCCTTGCTGTACTTTACTCTGGATAGTTGTGGTGTCGTCCGCTCTGTCCGTCATAATTTATGAATCATCATCAGAGCGACTAGAGAGCTGTTGTTGTTTTTTATTATTAAATGTAGATTATTAGTGGAGGAAGAATCACTGATATGCACTATTTCTTAGAAGAAATACTGTTCGGATCATAGCACTTACACTCTGAATCAGCAGCAGAGCATGTTTCATATTTATAGATATCGTATTGTTTCATAAACACATCGAACAACAGGCCTGTTGTTTACCAAAGAGGAACCAGAACTAGTGTGACGCTAACATGTTTTAATGCAGTTTACCATTATGCCTTTTTCCAGCTGTGAAGATAAAAGTTCTTGTTATTAAACTAGTTTTTTTGTCTTTGTTATGTTTTTAGTACGTATAGTCAGACGGAAACTTCTAGTTCTTAAGAGTGGAGCCGATGCTTCATGTCTTAAAGCTGCATTCTCTCTAATGCCCACCAGGGGGCGACTCCTCTGGTTGTATAGAAGTCTATGAGAAAATGACTCTACTTCTCTCTTGATTTATTACCTCAGTAAACATTGTAAACATGAGTTTATGGTCTCAATCTCTAGTTTCAAGTCTTCTTCAATACAGCATGATGTTCATTTAGTAACTTATGGTCCATTTAGAGTCAAACAGACCATGAAGCAGGGTATGCTTTAGGGGTGTTTTTAAATACAGTTATTGTCCACAAAGGTTGGAAGTAGTTTTGGTCCGTCTGGCAGTTCATTAAAACACTAATCAAGACGATCAATAATTCAAATTAGTTTGACTCACAGCCTCTTTATAGACTGTTTCCCAGGTTTTAGTTTCAGGGAACTGAGAAACCATCACGACCCAGTTAACAGACTATAAACTATAAATCATAATTTGTGTGTCAAACGCTCCTCACCAGTCCCACATCACTTCATCTGACCTGGAGCAGGTCAACCATTTAGCAGAGAGATGTTTGATAAGTCACAACTAGGGCTGCAACAACGAATCGATAAAATCCGATTATTAAAAGAGTTGGCAACGAATTTCATTATCGATTCGTTGTGTCGCGCGACTATTACGCCACTCAATAAGTCGCGGAGATGTTTGAGCATAAAATAAATAAAGTTGAGTTGAGCGCAGAGCGGAGGTCGAGGAAAGACCCCCGGAGACCCGTAACGATGTTCTGAAACACATGGCGGAGGCAGAGAAATCAGTACGACCTCAGTCATCCAAGGTGTGGGAGCATTTCACACCAGTGGAGCTGGTGGAACATGTTCTAGGTAGGGCTGTGCCACATCCAATCAATTTCAGCAAACATCCCAGAATGATTTAATGCAAACAAATTAAGGTATCAAACACGTATTACTACTTTGCAGTTAAATATTTAACCTTTATTCCAACATGAAAAAAAGCAGTAAATAACACTTTGATAAATACGTCAGGACATCTTATTAATGTCACCCTCACGGGATTCAGTATAATATATGTATATATATATATATCATATAATAATATTCAGTATAATATAATAATGTAGATCATATAATAATATATTTATAACTATATATCCATTTATCAGACAGGTGCTTCATGTCCCTCACTCCCTAACTGTCCATGCTGGATCTGTCCCCGTTGTTTTAAAAAGCTAAATAAGTTATTAGCATGACGTCATCCAGCTAGCCAAACCTGTCTGGTGTACAGCTAGTAGAGAAGCTTCATGTGCTGCTTCCCTTTCCCGCTAGTCTGCTGTCTGATTGTGAAGTCAGGCTGATCTGATATCAGCTCTTTGGCCTGAAGTTTCTCCTCAAAGTTCTCCTCTCACACGGGTCACGTATTTGTCATTTCCAATTTCTGGTTTCAACCGGAAGCGGTCCTCGCTTGAACCTTTAACTTCCGGTTAGCCGGTTCAACCGGAATCGAGGAAATGACAATTAAGAGACTTGAGAAGTACTGGTACCAGTACTTCTCAAGTCTCTTATTTGTCATTTTCCTCGCTCCTCGCTCCTCGAACCGGTGTTCTGCGCCGCCATATTGACGGCCGTCCCTAAGCTCTAATGTAGCTCTGAGGAGCGAGGATCGAGGATGGAGGACCCACGAGAACAGACTTCCAGGAAGTGTTTTAACGGCCGACACGCCCCCTCATTGTTCATCTGTGATGTGATTGGACGCTGCAGCCGATCGGACTGATGAGATTGTTTTCAACATGTAAACAGTGAAGACAGATCACAGAATAAACTCTAGTTTATATTTGATTAGTTTTCTGATTCAACATCTGGTTTAAATATTGTTCATTGTAGTCTGAACAACAAAAGGACCACAAACAAACATATATATATATATATATATATATATATATATATATAGATATAGATATAGAGAGAGAGAGAGAGAACTGAGAGACAAAATACTTTTTACATCATTCATCATAATTTCATTCAGTCACGTGAGGCTGTTCATTCCTGATTGTCGGGTTTGATGAGTTTTGATGACTTGGGAAATTAATGCTTTTTTGTTTTTTTATCCGATTCATCGATTAATCGAAAAAATGATCGACAGATTAATCGATTATTAAAATAATCGTGAGGTGCAGCCCTAGTCACAACTTTGTTAATGAGTACGTTATTAAAGACACATACATGTTAAATACGAGCATTCAGCTCCCTCATGTGGCTCAAAGGTGAACTGCAGATATGAATACAAGATTATGGAAGAAATTCAGCGACTAATAAAATCTCAATGTGTGTCTAAGTCTTTGACTTCAAATGTGGTTGGAGATGAATCACTGATAGAATGCATGTAAATATGTTTTTAGATTTCCTTTGTTTTACCTCCGTAGACTTTGATCTGGTTTACGTTAGTTCGTCTTCATCGAGGTTAAGATGAAGACGAACCTGATCTTTAGTGCATTAAAGGCAGATGACCACATGTTCACTCACAAAAGAAAGTGGTTCGATTCACCGTCAATCACACCGTTTGTGATAGTTTAGGTAAAGTCTTTCAGAAAGATTTAGTTTTTATATATTGTTAGTTTTAGTTTGACGTCTGTAGCTCCATCTAGTCTTTATACTGGAGTCATCATAATACTTCTCTCCTCTTTCTCTAACACAGGATTTAATCCAGACAAGTAATCAGACCTGAGCTCAACAGCTTGGTGGTTAAATGTTAAATCTCCTGCAACATTTAAAATGTTTATAATGATTTCATTCTACACCAGACTGCATGTGAAATCCAGAGGGTTCACTGTTCAGTTTGTGTTTACGAGAGACGTTTATGCTGTCATCTTATTTATTAAAGATATATTAAAGCTAAAAAAAAACTAAAACTCAAAGGAATTAACAACCATTTTCATTTTAGTTTTGTTATTTTTTTTAACCAAACAATATTGTTTTTTAATCTACTTTTAGTTTATAACTCTTAACATTTTAACATGGAGCAGAAATAAAATGCCACGTGCAGAGT
Source organism: Leptoclinus maculatus (assembly GCA_032191485.1). Taxonomy (NCBI): domain Eukaryota; kingdom Metazoa; phylum Chordata; class Actinopteri; order Perciformes; family Stichaeidae; genus Leptoclinus; species Leptoclinus maculatus. The sequence continues at coordinate 139,305 of JAVDOI010000166.1, forward strand.
TTTTTGCAGACTTCTGATGGTCGCAGCTGCACCTTCAGACCACACCGGAGCCCCCCCCCCCCCCCCCCCCCAACAAGTAAACCAACACAGGAGGTCACGCTTTACGTCACCTCGCCGTGACGTCATTTATTTTGCAGCAGTGAGCTTCAGAGAAAGAAACAAAAAAAAGCACTATTTTTAGCTTCCTGTCAGATGAGCTGCAGCGTGTTAATGAATGACGTCATCGGTTTTGATGAGCTCATTAATGCATCGAGCTGCACTCACATACATGATGCATCAAGATGTAACTATGACAACCACCGGCGTGTCACACCTTTTGTTTTAGAGGTGAACATCTGTCACAGCTGGAGAGCATTAAAACAATAAAAGATGCTTTAGATAAAGAGGACTCTACAGGTTGAGGTGTCGGGTTTATTTATATTTCTATTTTTTATGTTTATTTCCTCCTCCATTGATCGGGGAGGAAGGCGGATCCTCTGACGTCAGCTGCGTCAGCTGAGCGAAGAAGAAGAAGGAAACGAGGGGATAAAAAAAGAGGCAGAAGAGGTTGTGAGAGGGCCAGAGGGGGGGAGAGAGAGAGAGAGACAGAGAGAGAGAGACAGACAGACAGACAGACAGACAGACAGAGACAGAGAGACAGACGGACCGACCTGTGTGTGGTGACCACCGCGGACAGACATGGAGGGCTCCACGGAGGAAGACCACAAACAGAAATTACTGTGGAACGTCAAACGCGAGGTGAGAGCCGCTGTGTGTCGGTCCGTCGAGCTTCAGCGTCTTTTAACGCTTCATGTCAATATGTTCACGGGGAAATCACGAGGCTCTGAAGTGTTGCGCTCATACTTTGCGTGTTTTTTTTTGCGGGCGTTTTCGCGTCTGAAAAGCGCAAGTTTTTGCTTTCAGTTTGATTGCAAAATGAGATTTCCAGATCTGTATTTGCATCATTATTATATGTTTGCTTCAGGTAAATAATGACATGCATATTCCTACATCATTGCACGCTCTTAAATCTCACATTCGGTCCTTTAAATGAGGATAAAATAAGTAAAGGTTGGTTTTTTTCCTGCTATATTGCTATAATTGATTTCTAGGCTAATATTCCTATATGCAAAAGTCGTAATTGACCATACGTCACCAAACGCATCTCTTTTGTGTCATCTTCCATGCTTTACGTTTGCATGATGTCCAATAATATAACATCCCATAATAAAGCTGCTGTGTCTGGAGTGTGACAGCAGAGCCACAGGCTTTTTGTTCCTGCTGATGAATGTCTCGCATCATCTCTAGAGCAGAGGAATCACTCATTCCTCCTCTAACCTCTCTACGCCGCTGTGTGCTGCACGCCGCCTTTCACAGAAAAGATACAACTGTAAAAAGATATTTATTCCTGAAATGTGTGAAAATGTGTGAATCTAACACTGGATGTGACGAGGTGTGGCTCGTGTGAGTAGAGTAGTTTCCATCATCTGAACGGGGAGGAGATCTAAAAATATCAAGCCCAACATCCATCAGTCAAATAGGGTTATCTTTATTTATTTATTTAGTATGTGTTCTCTGTGTTTTATGAGAGAAAAAGCATCACATTATATCATTCATTGCTTCACTTATTAAATGTATTCATCATAGATTGTGGTTTAGTGAGCGGATTAGACGGCAACCTCCGGTTCTGACGAGTAAAGTCAAAGCTTCATGTGTTAAAGCTGCATTCTCTCTAGTGTCCACCAGGGGGCGACTCCTCTGGTTGTATAGAAGTCTATGAGAAAATGACTCTACTTCTCTCTTGATTTATTACCTCAGTAAACATTGTAAACATGAGTTTATGGTCTCAATCTCTAGTTTCAAGTCTTCTTCAATACAGCATGATGTTCATTTAGTACATTATGGTCCATTTAGAGTCAAACAGACCATAAAGCAGGGGATGCTTTAGGGGCGGGGCTACACAGTGATTGACAGGTCTCTACTTCACTCCTCCTCAGTCCAGATATGATCACTTCCTGTTCATCGGTTGCAAAAAAACATGACGGCGGCGAAATGGCCGAACTGGAGGCTTCAAAACATCAGTCCACAAACCGATAGGTGACATCATCATAACTACGTCCACTTCTTCTATACAGACTGTGATTCACAAACCACTGCAGCTGTAAGACGCTCGTCATCTGAAGGTTGACACAAATACTTATAAACTCTTGTACTCTGCTACAAAGGAAGTTTTAGAAAGTAAAAGTCCATAAAAGGTCCATGCAGTACGTCAGTGACTTCCTGTTCAGGTTGTCTTTGTTCAGCGTACATGTCTTCTTCTTCTTCTTCTTCTTCTTCTTCTTCTTCTTCTTCTTCTTCTTCTTCTTCTTCTTCTTCTTCTTGGCATTTTGAAACATATTGCTGTTTTTCCACGGATGCATCTGCAGTTTAATGTTCAGAGTCTTTATGTTGCTTTTTTTTTTTACAGCTGGCAAAAGCTGCTCACTGGCAAACAAGCTACTGGCAGGGATGTGATTGTGAATGTTTATCAGACAATGTTGTCGTCAGCCACACTTAAAGTCGAGTCTGCGTCAAGGCCGAGAACAAAAACTCTGATCAGTGCCTACTCAATATTCATCATTATGTAATGTTGTGTTACTGTTGTTCGTAGTGAGAATCAACTGTTGTCTCACTTAGACCAGTACAGTCCTGTGGATTAGGAAAACGTTTTAATGTGAAAGGAAAGCAACATTTACTGCGTCCACTTCTATCGCCATTTTTATTGCCTCTGAATGGCTCTCAACATGGCGACGGCTTATCCGGCAGCTAGAAGCTAACAGTACAAACTGCTGCATATACTGTATATATATATATATATATATATATATATATATATATATATATATATATATATATATATATATATATATATATATATATATATATATATATATATATATATATGCCTAACAGGCAATCTCTGTTAGCGCTGCAGTAGTTTGCACTGTTAGCGCTGTTAGCTGCTAGCCGCAGGCTCAGCCGTCGCCATGTTGAGAGCCATTCAGAGGCAATAGTATTGCTTCTAATCTCATAAATATCACCTTTTAATTAAGATTTTGATTCGTTTCTGTGGTGTTTTAGAGCCAACACTATATTCATTCATAAAAACAGCAGAATAAATAGTTCACTGAGAGGATTCACTGAATATCTGGGCTAAATACTGTCCCAGTCACCCCTGGGTTTGGGACATTAAATGACTGAATCATCACTGAAAATAGCTTCAGTTCTCAGGATGTCTGCAGGTGTTTGGAATCCGTGTCTCCTAAAGTCAGACCATGGGGGGGAAATGAGGAGGAACGTTGCATTCGCGGGTCACCGGGCCGTCAGGAAGCGGAGTGTTGACGCTCCGAGCTGCTTCTTCAAACAAAACCCTCCGGTCGCTTTGACTCGGTGCTCCGGTGGCATCAATTCTTAATGTTTCCTGGTTGTTAACGTTTAAAGAAAAACCACTTTGTGTGTCAGTGGGAGGTTTTTTTAAGGTCGGAGGAACACGGAAACACTCATTACGCGTGTTCACTGTCATGTGACTATTATTCCATTTGTTTGTCTTCTTCTATTGTTCCAAATCGTTAGACACATGATAGCTTGTTAGCGCTCTCAGCAGATGTGATAACATGTTTCTATTCATGGCCCTGGTTGAGCCGAGATTGTGTTTGTTTTAAATATGATTATTTTCTGTACATCAGATAAACCAATGGAGCTATTTATGTTTCAGGCTGAGATCAGTTTCACCTCTATGAAGGAATCGCTGTTTCTTCCAAACCCATATTGATTGTCCGTAGTTCATCCATGAGATGTCAGTCGATGCCTCCTGAACTGAGACGGACGGGTTTGCTCAGAGCCCACTAGCTGCTGCTGCTTCACAGCTCGCTGTCTCTTTAAGCGGCAACTCGGCTACCTCGGTATTGCTTGGCAACTGAAAGCTTTAGCAGCTCCCTAAGAAGTTAAATTGCATCAGTTGACGATTAATATGGCAGCAAGTGAGGCGGCCGAGTCAGGTGGTCTCTCGCACAGAAACCTAAAAACAAAAAAGGATCCTTTTTGTGTTTGCGTGCAGAGGTCCTCTCAAAGAGAGAAGGTTCATGTTCGATAAGGAAAAGAAGTCTGTTGTTCGGAGCTACTGAAGCTCAAATAGATGTTTCATTGGAAGAACCTGCAGCAGATCACGCTGTCTCCGTCCCACGTGTTGAGAATCCTCCGAATTCACTCTCCCAAAAGAATTTCTCCAACATGCAGTGACAAAATGGAAATGTCAAATTAGAGAGCACACTCTCTCTCCAGTAGAAGAGCTGATTGTTACAGTTTTAAATACACAAAAGCAGTCTTTGGCTGGTTTAATTAACAATGTGACTCCTTTGTCTTGAATCCACTACGACTGAGTTGTCAGTCAAATGCAGGAGGCTGGAAAAGAAAAGCACCTTTTTTTTTTTAATCCTGCAGGTGTTTTAAGTGCCAGATGCCCAAAACTCTGACAAATGTGGAAATGACAGATTATTCAGAGACTGCAGGGTGGAAATTGCATGCCTGAAAAATCACTATCCCATTTATTTAGAATGACAATGGAGACAAAGGAGGAGGCAAATATGTGACGAGAAGAAGAAGATGAAGTCAACCGAATCCAAAATGTGTAGCTGAAGAATCCATGTTGTTTGCATAGTTCTCACTCTGCAGTTAAAGATGTGAAACGCTGTATCTGTTCATCCTCATACATTCAGAGCGACGCATCAAATCGACCGTTCAGTTTATTCTCCAGAGGTTCTGTTTCGTTGGTTTTGTTTTTACTTTAACGCAGATCTGATCATTTTTGGCGGCTGCTCTGCGTTCTCGTTACAGACGGATGACCACCATTAACATCAATGGTCTTCTGTGGTTCCTCAATATCTGTAGTTTATTTCATGGAGGTCGTTAAGTGTTTGTTGAAGTATTTCAATCTGATCCAGAATGGTGGAGCGATCGACTGACTGAATATTTATCCCCAGAGCCAAGCTGTTAGCGTGGCCAATACGATTTAAGTATCGCAACACGTATTCTATGTAAATCATAGCACATTTAATGGTTAGTTTGTCCATGATGACGTCTGAGATACAGACGGAAACGTCCGGTTCTGACGAGTGGACCCGATGCCGAAGTGTCTTAAAGCTGCATCTCAGTAGACATGAGTTTATGGTCTCAATCTCTAGTTTCAATATGTTCACTTCTGTTTACTGGTTGCAAAAATCCAAGATGGCGACGGCCAGAATGCCGAACTCAAGGCTTCAAAACATCGGTCGACAAACCAACGGGTGACATCACCGTGGCTACGTCCACTTCTTATTTACAGTCTATGGTGAGATACCGGGAGCTTTGAATTAAAAGGTCCTTATTAATCACCACAACAAAGCATTCTTAAAGTTCAATCTTTGGATTCTACTTCATGCTTGTCCTTTAAAAACCGATCTCATGTTTGCCGCCTATCCTACGGCTGGTCGTAGAAACAGAAAGTAGACTTGAAGCTCAGTGAATCTAGTCGGGTCCAGTCAGCATCAGTACTTCTCTAACACTATCCCCTTTGTTTACTACAGTGAGCGGCCTCGGTTGCCATATTGCAACTCGCAGCTAAACAACGTTAAGTTGCTTTTCCCCTGAAGAAATATTCTGTAGAGCGTCGGATTAACTTCACGTCCTCCAGGACGGAATCGTTTCTTCTTCTCTCCTGCCCTCTAAACTGCATTGATATCCAATTCATCTTTTTGTACTGTGGGGTTAAATGTTAATTTCCGCTCAATTTATTTCTTGACGGGGAAGAAATTGATTCGACACATGATTGGGCACTTTTAAGGTAGTAGGGGTATTATCTCTAAATGTTAGGAGGGACATGTGTGTGTGTGTGTGTGTGTGTGTGTGTGTGTGTGTGTGTGTGTGTGTGTGTGTGTGAAAACAACAAAACAGGTCAAGGAGACGTGTGAAGACGGATTAATTCCACCGAGTCGTCCTTCAGAGTCCGAGGGACATGAATAATTACCTCACTGATGGCCGTGTCTCTGCCGTGGCCTCACTGTAGCTGATTAACCAGATAATGTTGCAGCTCCTCACATTGAGAGGAAAGGAAACCGTTGGTCAATCGATAATAATGAATATCATTTTATAAGATTATTCATTTCAATAAGATTCTAAGCAAAAAAAGCCCAACATAGTGATGGTGATTTAAGGACCGTACAGTGCAGACTGACTTCCATTGAGGTTTCTCTGCACTTGTTAGCTTGTTCTGCAGCTCGTCTTAGTCACAGAAGACATTTTGACATTTCACATTTGAGAAATGTGATTTAAAAAAAAAAAAGAAGGGTTTCTGAATTCCATTTGGCTGCTTCAGTTTCCGGGTCCTCTGGTTCATGTTATTAGTCATTCCCGTGCTTTTCCTACCATGACGAGTCAAAATGTATGTCTCAGTCTCAGTGTTCTAATTATTCTGTTACGGTTAGAAAAGATGAGCAGTTCAATTCTTACTGTAACAACATAGGTGACGTTTACTTGCAACAACCCAGTACACGTTAATTCCCAGAATGCACATTTTAAGGTTATATATACGATATACAGAGCATTAATATAGCATAATATAGCATAAACACCGAAAAAAGTAGTAAAAATGTCATAGTATAGTGTGTCAAAAACAGTCATGGAAAGCGGTCGTCCTTACAGGTAAACACACTTGACGCTAGTCGTGAACACGAGTTGAAGGGAAAAGCAAATGTGTAAGTGAGGAGTTGGCGAATGAGCTCTCTCCTGCGCTCCTCCCAGAAACCATTAGCTCCAGGATTCTCAGAAGTCAAACTTAGCGAGCTCCACTCAGCCGTTTGACGGATACCGGCTACATCTCGCTATTTCGGTGTCATCTCTGGAACCAGATGCTCGGTTTGCTGCAGCTGTTAAAAGTAAATAAATGTCTGCCGTCGTGTTGTTTTCCACTGTCCTTAAATAATCCCACAAACCTCGGTGGCGGCAGCCGAAGAGGCAATTAATTAACAAAGTCTATTGTAGTTTCTTAACCGGGTGCATTGAGTTGCTAAACATGACAATAATGGTGTTAATCGTGCAAAACAAAGGAAATACATCCTCAGTGAATGTTTGCATACATGTTCATTATGAACACAGATACACCACTGAAACACCTGCTGATGTTAAGTGTTTTCATGCCGTGGTTTTAGTATTTACACGTTTTATTTCACTCTAATTTAACTTTTTACTGTTTTACCATGATAAATTTATTAAGTGTTTTATTATATTTATTTATTTTTGTGTCTATTCATCGACGTGTTTTTCTTCTTTTTTTGGGTCAATCATTTTTTAAAGCACTTTAAATTGCAAATGAATAGTTTAAAATGTTCTATATACATCGAACGTGATTCATTGATTGAAAGTCAACACGTACTCAGGTAACTGAAATGTTTGTGAATGTTCTTTCTTAGTCTGTATTCTTACTTTAAATATACTTACAAAGAACAAGTTCATTTCACGAGCCGTTTTTAAGTTGGAACAACTTTACAAAATTAAGTAAATACAACTAAATGTAAATGAACTTAACAAGTTGATATAAAGTAAACATAACTTCAGACTAATAGTTGTATTTACTTACCTTTTTCAAGTTTCCTAGATTTATTCAACTAAAACCAGATTTTACGGTTTAACCCAACCACCAAATTATGCCCCAAAAATAGGTCTTCCTCCTAAAAGTGAGTATTACTAGTCTGCTGGACTAAGTCTTGTAACACCACATCAGGATGAGTCCGACTGAAGCACATGGTTTTAAGTATCTGCTACACCCTTTAATAAACCCGTATTCTAATGCTAATTCCTCTCAGTATACTTAATCACACATTAAACCAGATGTAATCCCTGACAGCCAGCACTAATTAAACCGGTTCATTACCAAACACACAATCAATTCAATCTCACAGTCACTCGCACCCGGGTGAAGGTATCGACCCCTCTGACCGGCCGCTGCGTACGCACCGCTCTACTGTGATTCACGGGGCAGATCTCTGGCTGGAGGTAAATGTATGGATCTATTTGCACGTCTCTGTGGAGGATGTGGTCGGTCAGAGGCTCCAGATGAGAGCATTAAAAGACAGAATGAAAAGCAGCAGATCTCCAGAGAGTTCACGCTGACATGAGAGATGTTTAATCATGTGTAGTAGTTGGGGGCTAGGTTTCTTGCCATATTGATCTTCTCAACTTTACTAGAGCAATTAAAAGCGAAGCATTTAACATCGGTGTGTGCGGTAGTTTGACATCCAGGTTATTTGGTTTAGTTTGTATTACAGTATGAATATGTGTTCATACAGGAGCCGTACCCTTTAAATGCCTCGACGTTTGGTTCGTTTTTTCCTTATCAAAGTTGTCAGTTCCTGGTGTGCGTGGGTGTATTAAGACAGGAATGGTAAACAGCCAGTTTGACCAGATCCATATTGGCACTCGTCCAACTGGACAGTAAGTTCAACTAGCTGACATCATTTCCATTTACAAGCAGTTTTTATAAAGGATGAAAGTGCTGTCCTACCTACATCTCTTAAGATGCATTCGTAGTGCATTGAGAGAGATAATGAAGACCTACGGCTGAAATAGAGGTAACTGATGGAGGTCTGATAGAGGATCAGGACTACACTGAGACTGGTTCATATAGAGGTTCAGGACTAGACTGAGACTGGTTCATATAGAGGATCAGGACTACACTGAGACTGGTTCATATAGAGGATCAGGACTACACTGAGACTGGTTCATATAGAGGTTCAGGACTAGACTGAGACTGGTTCATATAGAGGATCAGGACTACACTGAGACTGGTTCATATAGAGGATCAGGACTAGACTGAGACTGGTTCATATAGAGGATCAGGACTACACTGAGACTGGTTCATATAGAGGATCAGGACTACACTGAGACTGGTTCATATAGAGGATCAGGACTACACTGAGACTGGTTCATATAGAGGTTCAGGACTAGACTGAGACTGGTTCAGGACCAGATAAAAGTTCCTCACAGTAACTTTAAGCTTCGAGGACTTGTTGATTGATTGTGTTCCTTGGTTGTCTGTGTTTGTCATTGGCTGTCGCTGGCCGTACAAAATGGGCGATTTGACCCAACCTTCACAAAAAGAACCTTGATTAGCGGACTTGATGAAGACTGACCCCAACCTCAGTGATGAGGATGATGAAGCTCCAGCCCTCAGACACAGCTCCACATAACACAGCAGAGGACACAGTTTGAACCGAGCGACGCCGTAGTTAGAGATTCATCGCCACACAAACGAGCAATTCAATTCTTCCTGTTTATCAATTAGACCCAAACAAGGCAGAGGCGTCAGACGGGTCCCGGATTAATTACTGACGACAATTAATTCTACGGAGAGAGCGAACTTAGACAAGCGAACGCCAGACTGACTCGCTGGTGTTGAGCTCACTCAGGCTCTCCTCTCCAGAGACACAACAGATAGCAGCGGAAGAGACTCATTTTAATGTTTCCGGGATGACACGGTATTAATTGGAAGTCAGTGGTGCGGATGTTTGGGCGAGACTGTCGGAGCTGTTATTAGTATCTGTCAAAGTTATGAGGAGACTGTGTAATTCTTTTGTGTTTTTGTAATCCGGTAGTTGCAACACTATGGCAAAAAAGTGCAGCTAATTGGTAGCATTGTCAGCTGTGGTTGTATGGAATAACAAATTAAAGCTAAAGTTACTGGGAGGAACTTTTAACTGGTTGTGAACCAGTCTCAGTTTAGCAATATTAGTACAATGTTAAATCAGTGTTGTGCTCTTTTAAAGCTGTCGTAGACAAATACTACAGTCAGATCTTAAAGGGGACATATCATGCTGGTATTTTTTAATAAATGGTATTTCTACTAGAAAATGTTTAAATTCTTTAATGTTAAAAAACACTTTTATTTCTCATACTGTCCGTCTGAATATACCTTTATTCACCGTCTCTCTTTAAGAGCCCCTCCCGAAAATGACTATTGTTATTTTACTAATCACTTGTTTTATTGTATTTAAGTTGTATACTTTAAGTCTATTTTATTAGTCTAGTTTTTATTATATGCTGTTTTACTATTATTACAGATTTGAATTCTATTTGATTACATTTTTATAATTTTATTATCTTTGGTCTCAAATTGTCAAGTTGTTGAATTGTTTTTGTCTTATTTTCGGTTTGTTATCTGTGAATCAATTTGAACTGCACCAACCTGAGTGAAAGGTTCTATACAAATACACTTTGGTTGATTGAAAAACCTCTTTGCACATGTAACTTTGGTTCGGCATGAACCCTTTTTAATCGTCCCTATTTCATTTAAGGCTAGTTAGAAAATATAATTTGTACGTATATCAGAGTTTATGAGTTGTGATCTTTTATCTCAACGTTGCATGAGACAACGGAGACGACGGCAGCTTTTCCTGTGACAATCATTCAAACTGTGGCTCTTTTGTGTTCAGGTGAAGCAGATCATGGAGGAGGCGGTGACTAAGAAATTTGTCCACGAAGACAGCAGCCACATCATTGCTCTGTGCAGTAAGTACACACACACACACACACACACACACACACACTTGTTGAACTCCTCAACAGGTGACTGGGTGCTGCTTCTCCGTCAAGGACACATGCTTGACGTCACTGTGCCTCTGAATCTGCTGCTGCATCAATGGAAAGTTAATACTCGCAGTGGAGCTAATGGAAACCAATTTCAGAGACAGGCTGTACAAAACCCAGGCTTTCTAAGCCGTGTGTGTGTGTGTGTGTGTGTGTGTGTGTGTGTGTGTGTGTGTGTGTGTGTGTGTGTGTGTGTGTGTGTGTGTGTGTGTGTGTGTGTGTGTGTGTGTGTGTGTGTGTGTGTGTGTGTGTGTGTGTGTGTGTGTGTGTGTGTGTGTGTGTGTGTGTGTGTGTGTGTGTGTGTGTGTGTGTGTGTGTGTGTGTGTGTGTGTGTGTGTGTGTGTGTGTGTGTGTGTGTGTGTGTGTGTGTGTGTGTGTGTGTGTGTGTGTGTGTGTGTGTGTCACAGATAGAGGGGTTGCCCCTCCTGACCGGATGGTAGAGCTTGCAGTCGTGTGTGAGTCACAGCTTCCATGCTGGTCGAACAGATGACTCTGCCAGATGACCAGCGACGCAGTGGAAGCATTTTGCATGATAACTTAAAAAAAAGAAAAGAACTAGGTTTCTCAAATATATACTTAAAAAAAAAACATTTTCAAAGAATGTGAATAGTTTGAGGTGTTTTTTTTGTTTAGTTTTTTAATGATGTGTGGCCACGCCAGAGCTGTGCCAACATTACTATTTGCATCATAATTGCAGTTTGTAAATATGTGGTGTATCAGTGCTATTCAAATATGTCGTTTTAGTGCAACATATCCTCTAATTATGTTTCACTTCCTACAAACTTTCTGTTTTCCTACAAAAGTCCAGCAACATGTGTCGTTACATGCATACAGTTTATTCAAAGTAAACTTCCGTCTAGGTTGAGGCAACAAAACAATTTAGTTAGGTTGAGGCAACAAAACAACTTAGTTAGGTTGAGGCAACAAAACAATTTAGTTAGGTTGAGGCAACAAAACTACTTTGTTAGGTTGAGGCAACAAAACAATTTAGTTAGATTTAGGAAAAGATCGTTGATTTTGTTTAAATAACTACGGAAGTTATGTGACCGATAAATCAACTTTGACTTCATGTTTCACGAGCGATCTCCTGGTTGAAGGATTGCTTTTGGTTTGACTCTAACTCCACTCCATCCACCTCTTTATACTTGCTGGTTCATGGTTTACGAGGATTACATACAAATTTATTTCGTGGGATATCTACAAGTTCATTTTCGTAGGTGTAGCTACGAGTTCTGTATGAGAACAGCCTGTTTAGTGACTTTTTAATTGTAATATTTTACTAATATGCGTTTCTGTACAATGCATTCAGCCCAGTGGTTCGGCCATTAAACATGTCTGCCTCGTGAAAATTCAAAAAGCTAACTGAAGAACAACCACCTATTTCATCATGAACAATAACATATATCCAACCCCTACCCCATCGCCCCTACCTGCCCTGTGTCCCGCGGTTACCGCCCCAAAAAACTATTTCAACGAATCAGCGTAAACCGTCAAAAAATCTAAATGTTATCCTTTTACTTTGTTATTGTCATCTATAGTGGTTATTTCCATAAAAGACTAATTCAAATGATTAAGAAATATATTTTTGTAGCTTTATTCAAACACTTCTTGGCATTAGTAGTTTTAATTCTGTATAATAAGTTTTAATGATGTTTTTTAAGCGACTTAGAGCTTTTGTTGGGAAGTTACACAGATCATAATTCATCTCTAATATCTATTTAATGTTGCTGTGAAAACATCTCCTTCAATCAACTGTTTTTATCCAAGAACACACCATGATAGCGTTATAATTAACCTTCGACCAATACTCATTTTTACTGAGTAGAGCTTGAACGCATCATAATGCAAGTCAATGCGACCTTCGTAAAGGCTACGAGCCAGACGTCTCCGTCTCTGCTCTGCCAGATTAATGCCTAAATAAAACATCTAAACATCTGGCGTTCATCCAGAATTCATACGTCCATAGTTACTCCAATGTTTAGTTTTTTTGCTCTAAATGTGACTTGATTTTCTCTGGAAAAGGATTTTGTAATGAACGCTATGCAATGGGACCGTCATCATTGTTAAACTGCAACAAATTATGATTCATCACCTGAAATCATATTGCTAAAATTAGTCGTACATATTAGAGAGAGACTTTGTTGTTGAGCACCGTTGATTTCCTCTTCCTCGCCCTCTTCTTCTTCTTCTTCTTCTTATTAGTGTTTGTTGGCATTACTGTTGACTGGGGAGTACCGGTGGTTTGTAAACTCGGCATTGGAAGATTGTTAGTTGTGTTTGGTAACATGCTGATATAAACTGAGACGATATAAACTTTGTGTTTATATTATGGACACACTGTGAGATATCTGGTCAGTGGATGAGTTTGATAAATTACAGGGAGAACTTGTTTTTTAAAAACTGCCACATACGGTACGGTCTGGTGTAGTACGGTACGGGTTGTTACAGTATGCTGTAGTATTATATGTTGTGGTATGGGACAATATTTTACCTTATGTATATTCTGTGTATTTTCTGTGCTGTTCCTTTTTTGTACTGTTTCACTTCTGTTTGTTCCCCAATTTCCTCTTTTAGATTAAAAAGTCAAATTAGATTTGAGTTTTTGGTGTGCTATTGTATGAAACAATGTGGTTTGGTATTGTATGGTCTGTGTGTTTGGCAAACAAAAGTCACTAACAAGCGGTGATACCAACATCTGAGTGGGGTTTGTCGTTTCAGCCATTCTTTCATTTGCTTCAAGACATTATTTCTAGGATTCATGGGAAGTTTCACTTTTGCTAAATCATGCACTGATGCATTTAGTGTTCCTGTGTGAAAGTATTGAGGTTGGAGGGTCAATATGCTATTAGCTACACGATGTTCCCACATAATACTAATTCCAACTGCTCCCTTCACGCTTCCACTTCAAGGTCGAGATATCACGTCTCGTACTGTGCAGGTGGAAAGCTGTGAGAACTACTGGATCTAGTTCATTTATCCTGACATGTGCTGAAACTCACAGATTATAATGGCCAGTCTTTTTCCTTCCTCGTGTATTGAATTGACCCCTCTGGGCCACTGTGGTTCGACGCCATGAAAGAGCGACTGCTGTCGGAGCAGAACCCTAAAGGCTGACCTGTGAACAGTGCAGTGTGGGAATTAAACTGTCTTCGTTTTAATTACAGCTATTGAATATGACACCCAGAGGCGAGCGATCTCACCGTTCACACTGTAGAGCTGGAACATTCTGTGTAATGGACTTCATTTCAGCATTCTACTGTTTCTGCAAGAGCAAGATACAAATATAATAAAGAAAGAGGTGCATTCAAACAAACGTAATACAGATGTGTTGAACATTATGTGGTGCATCATTTTAGAAAACAATCACAATATTCCAAACCGATTCAATTCAGGTGAAATTATTAATTAATATTTAGATGATGAAATGTTATTTACCCCCAGAAGAAGTACATCTTCTGCGCCACGGTCATGTATAATGATTCATGTTTTAGCCTGTTCATAAGTGGGATGACATTTCCCCCAAAACTCTGCTGACTAGTTGTTTTTTATGCCTCAGTTCCTTTGTTAATGACATCCTTTTAAATGTTCAACGACACTGTGTGAGCCCGTAAATAAAACAGCACATGGCTTCAAGTAAGAAGTAGCATTAGCGAGTAATGCTAGCATTTGTGTTTGCCTGGTCCTCTCAGTAACTTTACTGTCAGTGCAAATGTCTTTTTTCTGAAATCAGTGAGGCATATTTTATGAAATAAATGCATGTTTTTCCAAGACTGCAAATGTAATGTAAAGCTTGCCAGAAGACCGTCAGGTCGCACACTGACGCGCTCGCTAGCAGGCTAAATTATGAGAGAGAGATAACCAGTGTAGCATGACAGCATGGTGGAATTTGCAAGCTAACTAGCGTACAGCTGACTACTTAGCTAGCATGCTACACAGGGTTATAACAATTATTTGAACGAAGTTGTCACTTATCTGGCGATAGCAATGTGCTTCTCCTACACTGTGACACACGAGTGTGTGGGTAAAGCATTAAAGTTTGCTAATTTTGCGGGCTGGCTAGTTAGTTAGCTACCTTTAGTAATTTCCACCATGCTTTATGCTACACTGGTTACAGAAAATGAGCCCAACGACAGCGCTGGGTCTAACAGGCCCTCTGCCTCACTCTTCCTCCGCTAGAAGACTTCTTTGCCGCGCAGGAGAGCAGGTTAGAGCTCCGGGGGAGAGCTAGCCATGCTCTCCTCCCGGCAAAGTAGTCTCGCCAGCGGCGTAGAGGTCGGCTTATATGGTCCCGTTTGGTTTATGTTCCCAAAATACATCAACATGTTTACTAACAGAAAGGGGGGTCTCTCAAGACCTGTTAATGCGTGTTAGTGTTTTTTAATTCTCAAGAGTAGGAAATCCAAAGAAACTCTCAGATGTGTGTGGGCCTCTTCTTGTACAGACATAAATCCTCTGCAGGGGAGAAACCTTTAGTGTCTAGTAATAAAAAAAAATATATGATGGCATACAGTATATCAAACCTTTTCATTATTAGATATCAAAAATCAATACGTCCCAAATCTCTACTCTGTCAAGTGACAATCTCCGGGACTCTGAAGCTATTTTCTAATTATTATTATTATTATTTAGCTACCGTTTCCTCTTTGATGTTTGTATTCGGTTCCTGTCATGAGACAAAATAGCCGCGAGCCATCGTACAAATCCCTGCCGGACGCCCTCATGACCCCCCTCAAGGAAATTACAATGCAGCCCAGAGAGAGAGAGAGAGAGAGAGAGAGAGAGAGAGAGAGAGAGAGAGAGAGAGGAGAGAGAGATGAGAGAGAGAGAGAGAGAGAGAGAGAGAGAGAGAGAGAGAGAGAGAGAGAGAGAGAGAGAGAGAGAGAGAGAGAGAGAGGAGAGAGAGAGAGAGAGAGAGAGAGGAGAGAGAGAGAGAGAGAGAAGAGAGGAGAGAGAGAGAGAGAGAGAGAGAGAGAGAGAGAGAGAGAGAGAGAGGAGAGAGAGAGAGAGAGAGAGAGAGAGAGAGAGAGAGATAGAGAGAGAGAAGAGAGAGAGAGAGAGAGAGAGAGAGAGAGAGAGAGAGAGAGAGAGAGAGAGAGAGAGAGAGAGAGAGAGAAGAGAGAGAGAGAGAGAGAGAGAGAGAGAGAGAGAGAAGAGAGAGAGAGAGAGAGAGAGAGAGAGAGAGAATCGCCTCAGGTCATTTGCTGCTATTCAGGAATTCACTTGATAAAGATA
>JAVDOI010000166.1:155368-307868 GCA_032191485.1 Leptoclinus maculatus
CTCGTACTGTGCAGGTGGAAAGCTGTGAGAACTACTGGATCTAGTTCATTTATCCTGACATGTGCTGAAACTCACAGATTATAATGGCCAGTCTTTTTCCTTCCTCGTGTATTGAATTGACCCCTCTGGGCCACTGTGGTTCGACGCCATGAAAGAGCGACTGCTGTCGGAGCAGAACCCTAAAGGCTGACCTGTGAACAGTGCAGTGTGGGAATTAAACTGTCTTCGTTTTAATTACAGCTATTGAATATGACACCCAGAGGCGAGCGATCTCACCGTTCACACTGTAGAGCTGGAACATTCTGTGTAATGGACTTCATTTCAGCATTCTACTGTTTCTGCAAGAGCAAGATACAAATATAATAAAGAAAGAGGTGCATTCAAACAAACGTAATACAGATGTGTTGAACATTATGTGGTGCATCATTTTAGAAAACAATCACAATATTCCAAACCGATTCAATTCAGGTGAAATTATTAATTAATATTTAGATGATGAAATGTTATTTACCCCCAGAAAAGTACATCTTCTGCGCCACGGTCATGTATAATGATTCATGTTTTAGCCTGTTCATAAGTGGGATGACATTTCCCCCAAAACTCTGCTGACTAGTTGTTTTTTGCCTCAGTTCCTTTGTTAATGACATCCTTTTAAAATGTTCAACGACACTGTGTGAGCCCGTAAATAAAACAGCACATGGCTTCAGTAAGACGTAGCATTAGCGAGTAATGCTAGCATTTGTGTTGCCTGGTCCTCTCAGTAACTTTACTGTCAGTGCAAATGTCTTTTTCTGAAATCAGTGAGGCATATTTTATGAAATAAATGCATGTTTTCAAGACTGCAAATGTAATGTAAAGCTTGCAGAAGACCGTCAGGTCGCACACTGACGCGCTCGCTAGCAGGCTAAATTATGAGAGAGAGATAACCAGTGTAGCATGACAGCATGGTGGAATTTGCAAGCTAACTAGCGTACAGCTGACTACTTAGCTAGCATGCTACACAGGTTATAACAATTATTTGAACGAAGTTGTCACTTATCTGGCGATAGCAATGTGCTTTCCTACACTGTGACACACGAGTGTGTGGGTTAAAGCATTAAAGTTTGCTAATTTTGCGGCTGGCTAGTTAGTTAGCTACCTTAGTAATTCCACCATGCTTTATGCTACACTGGTTACAGAAAATGAGCCAACGACAGCGCTGGGTCTAACAGGCCATCTGCCTCACTCTTCTCCGCTAGAAGACTTCTTTGCCGGCAGAGAGAGCAGGTTAGAGCTCCTGGGGAGAGAGCCTAGCCCATGCTCTCCCTCCCGGCAAAGTAGTCTGCCAGCGGCGTAGAGGTCGGCTTATATGGTCCCGTTTGGTTTATGTTCCCAAAAATACATCAACATGTTTACTAACAGAAAGGGGGTCTCTCAAGACCTGTTAATGCGTGTTAGTGTTTTTTAATTCTCAAGAGTAGGAAATCCAAAGAAACTCTCAGATGTGTGTGGGCCTCTTCTGCTACAGACATAAATCCTCTGCAGGGGAGAAACCTTTAGTGTCTAGTAATAAAAAAAATATATGATGGCATACAGTATATCAAACCTTTTTCATTATTAGATATCAAAAATCAATACGTCCCAAATCTCTACTCTGTCAAGTGACAATCTCCGGACTCTGAAGCTATTTTCCTAATTATTATTATTATTATTTAGCTACGTTTCCTCTTGATGTTTGTATTCGGTTCCTGTCATGAGACAAAATAGCCGCGAGCCATCGTACAAATCCTGCCGGACGCCCTCATGACCCCTCAAGGAAATTACAATGCAGCCAGAGATGAGAGAGAGAGAGAGAGAGAGAGAGATGAGAGAGAGAGAGAGAGAGAGAGAGGAGAGAGAGAGAGAGAGAGAGAGAGAGAGAGAGAGGAGAGAGAGGAGAGAGGAAGAGAGAGAGAGAGAGAGAGAGAGAGAGAAGAGGAGAGAGAGAGAGAGAGACAGAGAGAGAGAAGAGAGAGAAGAGGAGAGAGAGATGAGAGAGAGAGAGAGAGATGAGAGGAAGAGAGAGAGAGAGAGAGAGAGAGAGAGAGAGAGGAGAGAGAGAGAGAGAGAGAGAGAGAGAGAGAGAGAGAGAGAGAGAGAGAGAGAGAGAGAGAGAGAGAGAGAGAGAAGAAGAGAGAGAGAGAGAGAGAGAGAGAGAGAGGAAGAGAGAGAGAGAGGAGAGAGAGAGAGGAGAGAGAGAGAGAGAAGAGAGAGAGAGACGAGAGGAGAGAGAGAGAGAGAGAGAGAGAATCGCCTCAGGTCATTTGCTGCTATTCAGGAATTCACTTTGATAAAGATAGACCTGCTGTCATCTGGAAAATCACAGCAACAAAACCCAAAAGCACAACATAAAAAACCCACAACAATAAAACATTAGTTGTTGTGTTTTGCACCTTAAGGCCACCGTACTTATAGGATACCAATACATCTGCTTTAAATCAATTCTAGATGAGTTTTACCTCTTTTTTTTAATCTAGTTCAAACAAGCATCATATTTATTACTTTTAATGCCTTTACTGCTTTTAACTGTAAGCATGTATAAAGCCCTTCTATTTTCACTTCAACTCCATGTATCATTATAAACTACAGTTACATCTACAAGACGACAAAGTCAGTTCTTTAGTGGTTTGTTTAGATCAGAAAACACCCCCTTCCTATTTGTCACATGTGCAGTTGTTTTAGAAAATGACTCCACCCATCTGAGTATCTCCACCCCTGGATTGAGAACTACCCCTTTGCACCGTGTTTTTCTTGCAAGCCAATCAGAGAAGACTTTTTGGGAGGAGGTCTTAAAGAGACAGGCGCTAAAACGGAGCGTTTCAGACTGAAGGTGAAAACGTTCATATTCAGACAAACGGTATGAGAAAAATAAAGTGTTTATTGAACATTAAAGCATGTAAAGATGTTCTGGTAAAAACATGAAATACAAGTATGAACCTGAAAACGAACATGTTATGTCCCCTTTAAGATTCCTCATCTGACACCAAACAAGCTTATTTTCCACAATAGAGATTGTTCCAGATCGTAGACGGTCACAATTCCCAATTGTTCCATAATATCCAGCTGGTGATGTCCCTTCAGGTCTTCAGGCTGATCTGAGGCACAAGTTGTGATTCATTTTACTAGTTTATCCACAGGATGTAATTGGCTATGCTTCTATAATAATAATATTGTAAGTGTATAAAACTGTTTCCTGTGTGAATTCACACCTTTTAAAACAACCAGTATGATGCACACAAGCACACTTTTACTTGAAAGGCTTTTGCCTGATGTTGGTTTTGCAAGATTGAATGTATCCACTGATATTGGCTGAGCCATAAATCATGCATTAAAACCATTAACATAGAGGCTTCTTTCAGAAAACTAAAATGTGTTTAATCAACCAAGAGGACACTCGCTGTACGTAATAGATATTAGACACAATCATCATTTAATCTCTAACTCAATATTAGTTACATTTTATGCGCTGTTCATCATTTGTGGTTTTATCTAATCTTATTTTGCTGTGGATTTCGATCACCATAAAGTATGTGGTTCATGCTCCTCTTCATCAGTCCCGAGGCCTCATCTTCAGCCTGTTGAGCTCGCCGACTCTTCGGGAAGGTTTAAGGTAAAAGGTCAGATGCTGATGATATTCGGTGACGTCAGAGCAGGAATGAGTCACTGCTGACCGACTCTGCCTCGCTCCCAATAATCCGTCTGTCGCGCTACGTCTGCTATCGAACGCCAAACTAATTCCAGGTTTTTCATTAGTGAAGAATTAGTAGAAAACACTGTCTCGTTTTATCTTAAGAGTAGGAATGACTAAATTAATTAATTCAATTAATGAAAATAATCACGTTGACCGTAGACTTGTTCTGTGCATCTTCACTGATTTCACTTTCCTAAATTCATAAGAACTGTCTTCTGCACGATAATCGGTCATAGTGTGATACACACACCTCTATTCACTAACACATGGTATCTCATTGTGCTTTTATATGATCTCAAAAGGGGAGCGGTGCATTTTCAGATCTTGCTTTGGAGGCCACTTATTGGATTATAAGACTTTTATTATAAGCGTGTGAAGTATCCAACATGGGAACGGTTCATCCTCTGATGAGCATGCATGTGATCTGTAAGTCTCGTGGGAATCTGTTTGGTCATTGTTGAACCAAATGTTTGGAAGCTGTTAGATCTGCAGAATGAGTCGACAGACAAAGTGTGCGGTATGAAATGATGTGCAAACAACCTGAAGAGTACCAAGAGAACAATAATGTGAATTTACAGCACAGTGTCCTCCGTCTGCACAAATGTCAACATGTCGCTGCGACTCATCTCTTCCTTCCACCTCCAGGCTTCCTCTGAGTTTTGCTAATGCACTTTGTGCGTGGAGATTATGTTATTAGTCAACACTTTCCTCTGTGTCTCTTATTCTGGGAGAGAGAGGACGGCTGCTTATTAAATCAGAAGCAACACCTGAAATGCGATTTGCATAACTGAGGTACGGTTGCTGGGCCGCCTACAACACCTTTAAATATTTTAGAGGGTTGGAGGCAGTAACCCGTGTGCAGCTGCTCCCTCAGCGTGCCCTTTACACCGCCGGCATTACTTGTGTTGTCCGTTCATTACCGACGAAGATGTGGGGGGGAAATGTCTCTCTGCAGCAGGAAAGTAGTGATACAGATCTGCAAGAAAACGGTGGGTTGTGAAAGTAGAACGTATGATCATTTAAAAGTAACTGTGACACTAAAAAGTGACGAAATCTGCATTTAATACGGGATAATAGAAATAGCATAGATACGTGGTATTTCTTTAAGGATAAAAAATACAAACTTGATCATGTATATAGTCTTTGAAGGTCTATCAGGTCTATCAATGCCACGAGCTGAAATCACCAGCTAGGTATTTTCAAACAGAAGCGGTCACTCCCTCCCGGCCACTTCTGTTCCCTGGTTGTGAAAAAAACAACATGGCGACGGCCGTAATCCAAGATGGCGACAGTGAAAATGGTGAACTCGAGGCTTCAGAACATCAGTCCACAAACCAATGGGTGCCGTCACGATGACTACGTCCACTTCTTATATACAGTTTATGATATTATTGTACCCGAACTAGAAAATGGACTGAAAGCCCGAATGTGCCGTTGTGCACCAACAGCTTTTTAAAAGCTCGTCATGAAAGCAACTTCGTAACACGATTGTTCGAGCGACCGCGAACAGAGAATCTGCCTCGTACTCATTTCCATGCATGTGCTTCAATAAGTTTTAATAATGTGCTGACTTATTGGTGAATAAAAGGTTTCTGGGGGGAAAAAGTACTGCATTCATGCAAATGGGTCTCCATGTAAACCTGCAGAGAATATCTTCATTAACTTTGAAGAAATAACGTCCATCTGCAGTATGAATTCATATCAGCTCTGAGCTTCTGCGGCTGTCTGCTCGTGTTCTTCCCTCCGTGAGCTGAATCTGGTGGATATTACAGTGGAATATAATGACCAACAACAACAACATCATTCTCTGTGATGCTGGGAAGAACTAGTGCTTTATGAGTGTAATAGTCTGCTTTTATTGCCGTCCTCGGAGCCTTGGAGGGAGCGCTGAGAGGCTTGAGGTTTTTTTTAAGCTCCAAAGCTCTTTGTACGGTTTATTCACAGCAGCTTTATCCCAGCAGATCAACATGGTGAGTTATGGACATCGCCACCGTGTAGCCCCACATAACATTCACAATTCAAGCACCTGTGAAGATCGACAAAACGCGTAATGTTTTGTGAAGAGATGAAATACCAGAGCGTACAAATCGAGGCGGATTAAAACCCATATCTTTGTTGTTGAGAAGGAAATAAATTAGCCTTGGTAGATTTATAGTATGAAGCAGGCTATAATTGTAAGTGCTGTTTGATTTGATTTTACAAACCTCACGTTGCATATCACTACTTTACTTTACGGTGTACAGACAGCAGATGATTGAGAGGTACACGGTGCACTAACTGTATCTGAACCCTTTTGATATCCCAATAAACTAATAAACTACAGCAAAGACTGTATATAGGAAGTGGACGTAGTCATTGTGATGTCAGGTTTGTGGTTTGTGGACTGATGTTACAATCTCGCCGTCGCCATCTTGGAATATGACCGTCGTCATGTTGTTGTTTTTTTAACCGATGAACAGGAAGTGACCATATCTGGACTGAGGAGGAGTGACGTAGAGACGGCGTATACGTCTCTGGTAGAGACCTGTCAATCACCGTGTAGCCCCGCCCCTAAAGCATCCCCTGCTTTATGGTCTGTTTGACTCTAAATGGACCATAATGTACTAAATGAACATCATGCTGTATTGAAGAAGACTTGAAACTAGAGATTGAGACCATAAACTCATGTTTACAATGTTTACTGAGGTAATAAATCAAGAGAGAAGTAGAGTCATTTTCTCATAGACTTCTATACAACCAGAGGAGTCGCCCCCTGGTGGACACTAGAGAGAATGCAGCTTTAACACATGAAGCTTTGGCTTTACTCTTGAAAACCGGAGGTCGCCGTCTGGTCTGTCTTAAATACTTTATTTGTCTGGGTGGAAGAAGTACTCACATCTCTACTTAAGGGAAAGTAGGAATATTGTAAAATACTCTGTTAAAAGTCATGCATTAAAAATGTTTTTCAAGTAAAATTACAAAAGTATTAGCACCAAAATATACATTAATTTAAATGGACTCATAATGCAGAGTGATATATATTATATGATTTTGTTATAATCATTGTTGGCTTAATGTGTTTCACTTTAATGTTGCAGCCGGTAAAGGTGGACCTCATTAGAATCCAGAGGGAATCTTCCCCAACAAACCCCTCCAATCTTAGAAACACCCTGCCTAAGGAGAAGCATTGTTGATATCCAATAATACTCAGACGAAAGTAAAGTTTGAGCTGAATTGGAGGTTTATAGGGAGCTTGTAAATAGTCTTGGAGGGACCATTAATACACGGTTGTTTCTGTGGAAACACAGGAAATTGAGCAGAGGCTGCGAGCAGCTCTCCCATTGGAGAGACCACTCCTCTCGTTCTGCTTCCTTCCCTCACGACCGGCTCGTTCGTGTCTCGGTATCTCTGATTAATCATCAAATCCTCTCCGTGTGCGTGAATGCCTTCGTGTTGGGATTGAGGAGAAAACATCCAAATGCTTTAATTTTGACATATCTCGACGGACGAAACGCACACATTTAAAATACTGAATGTATTGATTTTGTGTAGATAATTTGCCCAGTACTTCCACTTCCTGCTCCTCCTGTCATCCACTTTCCATATCCTCTGATATACTGCAGACTTATGGTTGGGGAGCATTTGGTTTAATCTGAACCAATGAGTACTGTACCGAATTTGAATAATCAAGAGAGAAGTAGAGTCATTTTCTCATAGACTTCTATACAACCAGAGGAGTCGCCCCCTGGTGGTCATTAGAGAGAATGCAGCTTTAACACATGAAGCATTGGCTTCACTCGGCAGAAGCGGAGGTTGCCGCCTACTGTTGGCTCTGCTTTGGTCTCCACCAACCTCTGAGAGAAACAGTGTATTACTCTTTATCAGCGCTGCCTACGAGGTTTGGTGAGACACAGACCCCTACTAACAAAGACAGTTAGCTTAAAGAGGCTAAAACGCAGCAGCGCTAATGCGATGCTATTTCTTTGTGATTTCATTACTACGAACAATCTCTTCTTAATCGTATTGAATCATTTAATTCACTCTTAATATCAAGAATATTCATCAATGCAGGTTTAAATCTGTGATATGAAGCAGTGTGTTTCTTTAGCTATGATCAGTGACAGAAGACACATCTCATTAGATTCCTTAATCTTGTTCCTTGTGAAGTACAAGACGCTGAGGGATGAAAGGTGGCGAACAGACATTGCTGTTTTTTTTAAAGGGGTCAGAAAAAAAAGCCCTTAAACGTAGTGAACTTTCACACCCGTCAAAACTCAATACAAATTGGATTCTGTTTGTTTTTTGTATAATTTGGGGGAGCATTTGTGCTGACGTAGAGAATAAGTGGCAGGTGCATCTGGAGCTGTCTCCACTGAGATCATTAGCAGATCTAATGAAGACTAAGCTAATTAGGCAGCACTTACTCGTCTCCCTTTTCTGTCGGTCTAACAAACTTGTCACCTCTCACAGTTGTGCAGCTCCAGAGTCTTTAATGCGTCACTGCACATAGCCGGCTTTCTTTTTCACTTTTAAAATGACATTCACCAAATGTTGTCCTTCTTTCTTCCGGCACTTCCAGATCCAACTAAAGTTTCAGCAAACCTCTGACAGAAACACATGTATTCATTTCATTTATAGGAGTTTCGTTGTGTTGCAGATATAATTTACATTTTTACAGTAATATTCAGTTTGTTTATGATCATAGGAATGTGTTTCACAGTACTTCACTGTGTGAGCTGACAACAGATACATCATCTCCTTTGATCAACACGTCTCTGTGTATGCACAGCAGTAATGTATAGCTCAGTGATGTGCAGGTGAGCGATGCCTTTAATAATCCTGTAGCTTCAGGCCCGACAGGTTGACAGACACAAGAGGTGGATGTGTGTGTCTCTACCGTTTTATTGTGACATAATTGTTTATTACTGTTTAGATGTAACTGGTGTTTGATTTGTAGCTCTCATACCTTCATGCCTTCAAGGTAAAAATCCACCTTTATAATCCATCAATATTGATGAATAAGTTGTTGATGTAGCTCACGCTCAAAGCGATTGTCGGCAGCATCACATCACATGTATTTCCAGAACAGATAGGGAAGAAATCCAAAATCTTTTTAAGAGCCGGGAACATGAAGTCCTGTTCACACCTCTGAGCAAAGACCTCCGAGCCACACAAAGAAGACCACAAAGCCTTGAAGGAAATTGTTCTGGTGAGCGATTACTGCACCGAGGCTCCCTGAACTGCTAAATCTCTTTTTGGGGGTTTGTGAAATGCTTTGATTTTGACTTGGAGCAGATACAACTGGAGAGCTTTTATTCACAGAGAGAGTTCAGGCTGCTCCTGAAGCTAGATGATACAAATACTTAAAGATATTAATGATATTCTTATCAAAGGCAGAGGTCACACTTTTCTTTGCAAGTCTCTCTGATCCCGATGCGAGCAAGACCCCCCCCCCCCCCCCATCTCTTGACTTGACAGTTAATGCGTCGCAGCATGATCGGATGACAAAGGTCGCATTGAAAAGGCCAAAGTTCAACATGCCAAACCCCAAATAATAAACGTGATAGTGTAGTAACATCATTGAAATGTATTTCTTTAGAGGAGCCAGTTTCATATTTATTCCTGGCAGTAATTCTTTGGTTCATAAATGTTAAATATAGACCTGAAGCTTCATCCAGCACTATATCTGATATAAATGTTCCTTATTCCACTATTTTTATCCATTTCCGAGTGTCTACACCTGTCTGACTGGATGAGTCACGCTGCCGCTCCTGAGTTTGGTGCAGATAGAAAAAGAAAAAGTAAGATAGTCGGGGGGGGGGGGGGGAACGACGACCAGAGAGTCCTGAGACGGACGCAAGAGTTTGCAAAAGGGAAAAATATAACAAATAGCACGGAGGAGAGATGAAACACGGAAGATATGATATTGATTTTTAGCAGAGAGGATGGGAAACACTCGCTCCTTCCGCCCACTTTCTCCTCGAGCTGCCCGACTCCCACATGGGAATCACAGAGTCTGCTGCCGAACAGGTGACGAGTGTTTATGCAGCAGATTTATGCAGCTTTTTTTTACTCTCGCACAAAGTGTTTTTGTGGCGAGCAGCGAAGAGGATCTCGTATATATATATAAGTGCTTTAAAAAATAGTTCTGGCGTCGGGGAAGCTCAACTTGAGTCTGCCATCGTATCGCTATGACTTTTAAAAGAGGTCGCAACACAATCTTCCTCTTGAAAATAAATAGTTTAATTCACAAGCAATGGAATACATCCTTCAGTTCAATACACGGAGGGGTTATAGGAACCTTTCAATCTCATAGAAGAGGCCAAATGGAATCACAAATCCTGCCTACAGTATGAAACAAACTCAAATTAAAGCTCCAGGCAACTTATTATATCCGCGGCTCCCAACTCCTAGGAAAGAGAAAAATGTGTATTTCATACCCAGAAATCCTGTGAGGTAAAAGGAAATCAATCAGGTCTCATATTTACAGCGTTGGATTTCTTCCTTTTGGCTTCCGTCACATTTTACTCTCTGTCGCCTCATTTCACTGCTCCTCTATTGAAACATGGCAACCACAGCGAGGAGGAGAGAAACCTGAGAGATGTGCAGAACGACACCGTTACCATGCCACACATCATGAAATAAAGAAATGTATTTCAGCACATTCGTAGCCTCTCCTCTCCTCTCTCCTCTCTCTTCTCTCCTCTCCTCTCCTCTCCTCTCCTCTTCTCTCCTCTCCTCTCCTCTCCTCTCCTCTCCTCTCCTTTCTCTCCTCTCCTCTCCTCTCCTCTCTCCTCTCCTCTCCTCTCCTCTCCTCTCCCTGTAGTTCAGTCCTAGTGTCTCCTCTCCTCTCCTCTCCTCTCCTCTCCTCTCCTCTTCTTGTAGTTCAGTCCTAGTGTCTCCTCTCCTCTCCTCTCCTCTCCTCTCCTCTCCTCTTCCTGTAGTTCAGTCCTAGTGTCTTCTCTCCTCTCCTCTCCTCTCCTCTCCTCTCCTTTCTCTCCTCTCCTCTCCTCTCTCCTCTCTCTTCTCTCCTCTCCTCTCCTCTCCTCTCCTCTCCTCTTCTCTCCTCTCCTCTCCTCTCCTCTCCTCTCCTCTCCTTTCTCTCCTCTCCTCTCCTCTCTCCTCTCTCTTCTCTCCTCTCCTCTCCTCTCCTCTCCTCTCCTCTTCTCTCCTCTCCTCTCCTCTCCTCTCCTCTCCTCTCCTTTCTCTCCTCTCCTCTCCTCTCTCCTCTCTCTTCTCTCCTCTCCTCTCCTCTCCTCTCCTCTCCTCTTCTCTCCTCTCCTCTCCTCTCCTCTCCTCTCCTCTCCTTTCTCTCCTCTCCTCTCCTCTCCTCTCTCCTCTCCTCTCCTCTCCTCTCCTCTCCCTGTAGTTCAGTCCTAGTGTCTCCTCTCCTCTCCTCTCCTCTCCTCTCCTCTCCTCTTCTTGTAGTTCAGTCCTAGTGTCTCCTCTCCTCTCCTCTCCTCTCCTCTCCTCTCCTCTTCCTGTAGTTCAGTCCTAGTGTCTTCTCTCCTCTCCTCTCCTCTCCTCTCCTCTCCTCTCCTCTCCTCTCCTCTCTCCTCTCCTCTCCTCTTCCTGTAGTTCAGTCCTAGTGTCTCCTCTCCTCTCCTCCTCTCTCCTCTCTCCTCTCTCTCATCTCCTCTCCTCTCCCCTCTCCTCTCCTCTCCTCTCCTCTCCTCTCCTCTCCTCTCCTCTCTCCTCTCCTCTTCCTGTAGTTCAGTCCTAGTGTCTCCTCTCCTCTCCTCTCCTCTCTCCTCTCTCCTTTCTCTCATCTCCTCTCTCCTCTCCTCTCCTCTCCTCTCCTCTCCTCTCCTCTCCTCTCCTCTTCCTGTAGTTCCTAGTGTCTCCTCTCTCCTCCCCTCTCCTCTCCTCTCCTCTCCTCTTCCTGTAGTTCCTAGTGTCTCCTCTCCTCTCCTCTCCTCCTCTCCTCTCCTCTCCTCTCCTCTTCCTGTAGTTCCTAGTGTCTCCTCTCTCCTCCTCTCTCCTCTCCTCTCCTCTCCTCTTCCTGTAGTTCCTAGTGTCTCCTCTCTCCTCCTCTCTCCTCTCCTCTCCTCTCCTCTTCCTGTAGTTCAGTCCTAGTGTCTCCTCTCTCCTCTCCTCTCCTCTCCTCTCCTCTCCTCTCCTCTCCTCTCCTCTCCTCTCCTCTCCTCTTCCTGTAGTTCCTAGTGTCTCCTCTCTCCTCCTCTCTCCTCTCCTCTCCTCTCCTCTCCTCTCCTCTCCTCTCCTCTTCCTGTAGTTCCTAGTGTCTCCTCTCTCCTCTCCTCTCCTCTCCTCTCCTCTCCTCTTCCTGTAGTTCAGTCCTAGTGTCTCCTCTCCTCTCCTCTCCTCTCCTCTCCTCTCCTCTCCTCTCCTCCTCTCTCCTCTCCTCTCCTCTCCTCTTCCTGTAGTTCAGTCATAGTGTCTCCTCTCCTCTCCTCTCCTCTCCTCTCCTCTCCTCTCCTCTCCTCTCCTCTTCCTGTAGTTCAGTCCTAGTGTCTCCTCTCTTCTTGTCACATGACTGTTGGTCTCAGGTCTCAGTTGCACTAACGAGCTCAGATTGTAATGTTTTGTACAGAATCTGGTTCCATTAAACGGTTTCTTTGTGGTTTTGAAATGAGATGTAGAATACGATGTTTTTGATGAAATATCACGATGACACAGGTCTGGTGTTCTTCTGAGGACCAGGGCCCTCTGAGTCTGATAGATTTAGTGTAAATTGAGTCTCTTGCGTGGGACGGGGAGGATGTCGGAGGGAGAGCGGATACGGTCGAGGGAGTCAGCCGGGTTGGCATGGCGACCGATCTGCATCTGGTCGGCGTTGAACCGTTGCTGCGGCGTGACGGAGCTTCGGCCTCGGCCGGAGTCTGAGACTGTAGTCGCGTGATACGGCGGATGTGAGGGGGTCGGTGGGTTCGGGGCACGGCTCGGAGAAACCTAATTATACGCGGAGGCGAGTCACAACGGGAATACAAGGTGCAGAGACGACCAGCACGGAAACAATGGAAGTCAAGCAGGATGTCGTCGATGACGAGTCAGACGCACAAAGAAACAAACACACAATCTGATAGAATTCTCTCACAGATGTGACAAACCTCTTCACTCTGCACGTCTTTTAATCTTTGACAACCTTCTCAAACACCTGCATGCTGCACACACACACACACACACACACACACACACACACACACACACACACACACACACACACACACACACACACGTATCTGTTTTTAATGGACATCCTCTGTTTCCACAGGAGAGATAAACACTCATCTTATCTCCAGGCCTTTAATCTGTGTGTGTGTGTGTGTGTGTGTGTGTGTGTGTGTGTGTGTGTGTGTGTGTGTGTGTGTGTGTGTGTGTGTTTATCGCCTCGTGCTTCTCGCCTCCTCTTTACACCTCTTCCTCCACTCTCTCACGCTTCCTCCGTTCACCTTGTGACTTCCAACACCTCCTCTCTCTCTCTCTCTCTGTCGTCTCTTTTCTTGTCTTCACACGGTGCTTTTCAATTATTACTGTTTATCAGTGAAAACACAGAGAAGTGAGGAGGAACGTGCTCGATGTTCAGATATTCTGTAAGTGGTTTTAGATACGAGATGAAGCAGCAGACTTTATTCAGAATTGCACATGACTTACAAACATTAGAAAATGTGACTTTCTTGCCCCAGCGAGCCTCTCAGTTCATCTTAAAACAATACATGCATGTATTACATACATACATGCATGTTGAAGAACGTTTGGATGCTGTAATCATTCAAGAGATCTCCTCAAGAAGCCATTTCATTGTAGGTTACGGGTACAAAGTCCTCACTTATTTGCTCATTTCCTGCAAAAATGACTATACTTAAGTCCAGATGTTAATGTTGAAATGAGGCTTTGGCAGACAAATCAAGTGGATATGATCCAACAGTTACACTCTTTGTTTAAATACTCTGTGCTTCCACAAGCAGGGTTTTCTTGCTGAGCCGAGGAACAGAACGAGTGGCATGAAGAGGGACTTTGGTACTAAAGCAGATCATAACTTTGAAAGATACTCGATTTGTGCTGAAGCCTGAACGTTAGGACTCATCTCAGCACAGAGCAGTGGATGGATGTTGTCTCCCAGAACTCTCAGAGAAATAGCTTTAAGGAGGGAATGTCAAAGACAGACTTTAGGCTGAGTCTAAGACGAGTCCATCCGTTGGATGAGTCCAATTTAGCCTCTAGTTATATTTAACATATTCAATTCTACAACCAGGCTGACAAAGGAAACGTACAGCTAGTATGAGTCATATGGTCTCAGCAATACTTCACAGATGTTCCTCATTGTGCAGGTCTAGTCTCAAGGTATCACAGTCGTGCATGAATTGAGATAACGAGTCTAACGGGATGATGGTTTACTGTTGCATACAGTAGCAAAGAGACACAGACGGTATATAAGAGCTGGACGTCGTCGTTGTGACGTCACCCATTGGTTTGTGGACTGATGTTTTGAAGCCTCAAGTTTGGCATTTTGGGGGTTTTTTTGCAACCAGAAGTGATACAAGAGGGCGGAGCTAAGTGCAACCGAACAAGACATTTTGTAGGCGACCAAAATATAACAATTAACCTTCATGAAGTGAAAACACACTGTGAAAGGGTTAACGTTGGAAGACGAAAACACGGACAACTCCCAGACCAGACAACGCCGTGGTAGAGACCTGTCAATCACCAGGTAGCCCCGCCCCTAAAGCATCCCCTGCTTTATGGTCTGTTTGACTCTAAACGGACCATAATGTACTAAATGAACATCATGCTGTATTGAAGAAGACTTGAAACTAGAAACTAGTTTACTGAGGGAATAAATCAAGAGAGAAGTGAACTAAAGAGCCAAGAACACAAAGCACCATGCTGGAGGAAGAGAGACCTGGCAAGCCAAAAGTTCTTCTTATTTATTGCTTATAACTGTTCTATGAAGCGTTAGTAAATCATGTATTAACCATTGATGAATACATTCTGTCAAGGCTATCCTATTAGAAGGTGGTACTTGAGAGTTGAATGTAATAATAAGCTCCTCAGCCTCAACATGAAGCCCTATCATCCCTTCATGGAAGATCACTAGTTGCTGCTGTGATCTATGAATTCATGTCACTAAGCGTGAGCTGTCGGATGATTCTCCACTTCACATCCACCAAACGAATAGCTTCCAGCGGTGCCACGGCGGCAGCAGGCTGGCATTTTTCAGAGCAGCCCTTCTCCTAACTGGCATCGTGTCCCATTACGGAGAATCAATGCTTCCACTGCGAGAAGACAGATGTGCTCATTATGTTTAGAGCGGAGCACTAATCACGGTGATTGTCGGAGACAGTCTGGGGCTGATTAAGCGCCGGCGTTGGAGGGAGGCTGCTGTGTCTGTTTGCATGTGGCTTCTCACCGGGGGGGGGGGTAACGGAGTAACAAAAACACACCCGACGACACGA
The DNA here is from genome assembly GCA_032191485.1 of Leptoclinus maculatus. Lineage (NCBI taxonomy): Eukaryota > Metazoa > Chordata > Actinopteri > Perciformes > Stichaeidae > Leptoclinus > Leptoclinus maculatus. Next base: position 170,471 of record JAVDOI010000166.1, read on the forward strand.
GGATATTTAAGTTTCTGCTGAGGATGCTTGATGTGCAGCTGAAACTTGTAAACGGGCTGTTTGTGATGCGTGAGGTCTGACGGCTGGTTGTCTGACGTCACGGTGCTTTTCGAGGAGGCAGCTGTGCCGCGGTGTCTCTGCTCAGGCTGTCAGAGTAGTCTTCAGTCTCAAACCAACAAATGCATGCGCTAAACAACTGCTGAATGTCAGTCGAATTGTAATATTGTACAGAGAACCCTGCATTTAGACATTAAAACATTAAAGGGGACATATCATGCTCATGTCCAGGTGCATACTTGTATTAAAGGTTTCTACTAGAACATGTTGACATGCTCTAATGTTCAAAAAACACATTCTGTTTCTCACCCTGTCCGTCTGAATACACCTGTATTCACCTTTTGTCTGAAACGCTCCGTTTCAGCGCCTGTCTCTTTAAGAGATCCTCCAGTAAAGACACAGTTTGCTCTGATTGGCTTGTGAGAAAAATATGGTGCACTTTTGCAAAAGTTGCACCTCACGAAAAAACAGACTGGGTCGTCTTATTTCACCGTTTGTGGGTAGGTAGACACTCCAGATACTCATGAATGTATGTGCACATAAACTGATGATTTGTCCCCTTTAAGAGCCAAGAACTAACTTTGTGAGTTAGTAAACTCAAAGTGCAGTCACTTTGTAATACACTCAGATGATTCTGGACCCGGTCTACAGTCTAGTGTTCATCTTGTTGCCTCGTTGCAGACCTCTGAATCGCCTCCCACAACTCCATGTTGTTCCCAGCGATTCAAAAAACGGTCTTTTGTGTTTTTGTTTTGGCATTTCTAAGAAATAATCAACCATTCTCATTGTAAGGATTAAGAATATGGATATCAAATACTGAGCTACTTCCTAAATCGACATTGTGCTTCGATTGCTGTCAGGTTCACTGATGGTATTTCAGTCTCGTTATCGTGCTAGTAAATAACTCCTTCATTGTGTTGGTGATCTCCTGAATGTCGCAGGAGGCCCGTTGCTTTCTGGCCGAAGAAGCTGTTGAAACGGCCAAACAAGAGCTCCTGACAGCAGGTCACGCTGCTGTGTGCTCTGATAGTTGAGGTTTCTTAGTACCGGCTCTGTAAAGCCGATGAAGTTTGTTTATTATCTGCCAATCTGTGCCAACAAGCGCTGCTCTTTGCCCATCTGTCTCCGTCTGACATATGCCGTCAGGAAACTGTGACTCATCCACCTATAATTCAGACACCAACAGTAACGTTTACACACGGTGACTGATAGACATCTATCGAAAGCTCAAACGCTTAAATCTGAATTCATTGTTTTTCGCTCCTTCCGACGTTCTCGTCCTCTTCTTGTGCCGTGTTTCCGTTTCTTTCCCACTGTGGAAGCTAGAGAGGCCATGCTGTTTGCGTGGGAGTGAGAGAGGTTGCAACCGGCTGCGAGGGAGGACAGAGAGAGGGATGTGAGGGATTAAAACCAGCGAGGGAAGAGGTGAGAGCGGGTATCGGTTCTCACACCCCCCCCCCCCCCCACCCTCCCTCTGGACCTCCTCCCTGAGCATCTCACCAGGCGGTCAGGACTCCTGGTGCCGGTCTGCCGAGCATCACGGCTCCGAATAAAGCCGCGAGTCTTAGCCGCTGAGAGCCGGGTGCACGGGCATCGGAAGGAAAGAGAAACGTACAGTTTCAGAGCAGAATACTCGCGAGAGCGGAGGAATTGCCTTCGAGGCGTTCTGCCTTAATAAATATGTCATCCGAGCTCCGTTCCAGGAAACGCTGTCTGTTTGCTCGGTGGGTGCTTCGCTGTGCAGAGAGCGTGACTGAACGATGGCGAGATGAGAGGAGACCGAGTGGAAGAGACTATTTTGTTCACAGTACAGAAGACACCGAACACTTTGTCACTCCATTAAAATGATATCGGGTGTCAGTAGTGGCAGAAATAGATACCTGTTGGAGAAACATTGTATTCACTGCTAATCACTGCAGGCCTTCTTCGATTTAAAGGTACTGCAAGGAACTTTCATTCTGTCGCCCCCTGTGGACTAAAGCGGTCGTGTCTCTGAGCACCAGTTCAGAACCAGTTAAACGTTCCTCACAGTAACTTTAACGTTGGCCCATTAAAACCATAAAATGATTATTTCAGGAAAACACATAAGAGCAACATGATGAAGGTGGAATGCTGCACCGGGTCCGCGAGGCCGATGGGTTCTTTGACACCAGCGTTGTCTTCTTGTTGAGGACACGCCGGGTCAAAGGAAGTAGTGGACTGATAATGGTATCACTTTAAGGGTACTGGGACACCCAGCCCTATCGAGGTTAGACATCGTCCTACATACGTGCACACACTCTGAGACATATTGGTGTTTGCTTTGATTGTTGTGATGGATTATCACGCTGACGAGAGAAGAAGGGAAACCAATCGCTGTGTGAGGATTTTAAATCAATGTAAAGACGTGTGCTGTGTGTGTTAACGATCTGGAGCTAATTAGCTAAAACAAACCGTTAACAGGACAATCCAATGGTTTAGCATATTTCCCCGAAACAAGTCTCCTGTGTGTGTGTGTGTGTGTGTGTGTGTGTGTGTGTGTGTGTGAGATAAAGTTCTCCTGCACATGACCTGCAGTGCTCAGCCATTGATTCCCGTTGACACTCGTTGTTTCAGCCCCTGAAGTCCCGTCAGCGGATGGAGATAAACCTCAGCGTTGTTGTTTTTTCTCTTATATATATATTTGATGAGCAGTTGAAGAAGTGATGGGCGGACCGACTGAATCAATATTTAATCACCCAGGTGTGTGTGTGTGTGTGTGTGAGACCGTGACAAAGTGGACACTTATGATGAAAACACTGTTGTTCTGACTGAAAATCTTTTTCCCTTAAATTGACCTGCATCAGTTGGAGATGTTCAGCTTCAGAGATGCAGCGTAATCCTCTTGGCTCTGCAAACCTCCTGCAACTTTTAGCAAGAATGACATCAAGTGAAAAACACTGTGGCTGCTTCCGCCTGTGAAACACAGTTGATTGGTTTCTGGTGCGCGTAACAAAGTCCTTAAACCATCATTACACTACAGAACGTAGTCTTGATTAAATCTGCTTTAAAGCCCACCGATCAATCCGATGCAATGCTCTTGTGTTCTTCATTAAGAGTGTAATAAATATGAGCCTGAAACTCACCCGTGGCACAAATGTAATAACAAAACTAGTTGAAATGTTAAGGCGTAAATGCCAATGAACACTTTCCCTTTTGTTAATTCAAGACCTGTTTCACCATAGAGTGAGAGGATGATGGTACTGTAGTAGAATAAAGCTGCTTCTGTACACAACACCCTCTTCTAGGGACAGATATCGTGAGGACTTTATAGATACTAGTACTCTTATCGTTTCCTCTTGATTATATTGTGAGAAAAAAAGACATTTAATTAAGACAAGAATCCACATTTCTTTATTATTCTTGTATGTAAACAAATAGTCCTTCTTGAGAAGCGACACAAGAAGTTCTAGAATCTTTAAAATACGTTCTCAGCTAATCAAAGATCTCAGTGATTATGTTTCATTGATGATCCTGTTGTTCTGATCAAACTCCGTATGACATCACTACCGTCTGACATCACTAACGTATGACATCACAACCGTATGACATCACTACCGTATGACATCACCACCGTATGACATCACTACCGTCTGACATCACTAACGTATGACATCACAACCGTATGACATCACTACCGTCTGACATCACTAACGTATGACATCACAACCGTATGACATCACTACCGTATGACATCACCACCGTATGACATCACTACCGTATGACATCACAACCGTATGACATCACTACCGTCTGACATCACCACCGTATGACATCACTACCGTATGACATCACTAACGTATGACATCACCACCGTATGACATCACCACCGTATGACATCACTACCGTATGACTTCACTACCGTATGACATCACCACCGTATGACATCACTACCGTATGACATCACTACCGTATGACTTCACTACCGTATGACATCACCACCGTATGACATCACTACCGTATGACATCACTACCGTATGACATCACCACCGTATGACATCACTACCGTATGACATCACTAACGTGTGACATCACCGGTAATGTGGGGGAGTAATGTCGACATGAGCAGAGAAAGGAAGTCACTCTCCCTCTGTGTTTGTTGTAATTCCAGTTCCTCTGTGCTTTGTTGACATAGCCGGGCCGGCCGTGCGCGTCTTTCAGTGCACGTTAGGACAAGTTGTTAGATGCTTCAGCCACAACTAATGTGAAGACGAAGCAAACCAGGAGGAGACGTTTTATATTCTTGGCGTTTGAAAGACTGGCCTCCATCTCGAAACGTGGTATCCAGTTCTCATAACACATCCAAGGTTGTAAGTCACCAGTGCACCCACTCAAGCCTGAGTTTGATTTCAGTATCAGATTGTTGCTGTGAAGCTATACCGTCAGGAGACACACAGGAAAGACTGTTTGGTGTCATAATGAACTGTGTGTCCATCAGATAAGAGCTTTGTTTGTTTCAAAAACCGCCCCATTAAATATGAGAATGTAATTTGAATTATTCAGATCCCACTTCAAAACGAGACCAATTAAATACAACATTGTCTCACTGGCAGACACAAAAAGAAAGAAGCATCTGTCATTTTCACACACCGAGAATGATTTGCATTTGTTTATTCGTTTAAATATCGAGTTGTTATTCTGTGATTCATCCTGCTGTGAAACAAGCAAAGCTGCTGAGTTGTGAGTTACGTTTTGTGACGATAACACTGATTCATCGTTGAAGAAGCAGACAAATGTTTGGGCTTCAGATTGAAACACATTTGATTTATACAGAAAATAATTATGAATTAAAATACAGCCCACGAATTTTACAGTTGGCCTTAAATACCATAGACTGTTTCAAAGAAGTGGACATCGCCCCTTGTGGACTACTGTTTTGCATAGCAAGTTACCAGCTTGCTAGCGCTAGCTTGGTTAGCAAGTGCATCCAAAAATTAACTGTGATATTAGGGGGGGGGGGCGGGGGTAATGTATTTTATAAACATTTTTGTTATTGCTCTTTGGTTAGCTTGAAACAAAAATGTGCTTACTGGTTAAATAATGAACAGCCGACTCGTAAAGAGTGTCTTTGGCCACCAAAATGTTACAATTAACTTTCATGAAGGGAAAACTGACTGTGAAAGGGTTAAAGTGGTAAGACGAAAATACGAAAACTCACAAAAACAAGTTTATTTAATGTACCTGATTGGCAGGTTGCTGTGGTAGCGCCCTAAAGCATCCCCTGCTTTATGGTCTGTTTGACTCTAAATGGACCATAATGTACTAAATGAACATCATGCTGTATTGAAGAAGACTTGAAACTAGAGATTGAGACCATAAACTCATGTTTACAATGTTTACTGAGGGAATAAATCAAGAGAGAAGTAGAGTCATTTTCTCATAGACTTCTATAGAACCAGAGGAGTCGCCCCCTGGTGGACACTAGAGAGAATGCAGCTTTAACACATGAAGCTTTGACTTCACTATTCAGTTCTGGAGGTTCTCTCTTGCTTCATACCCTCTGCTTGATTCTCTGCATAGAATGACTTTGTTTGATAAATACTGCGAGGTTCAGTTTCAGTAAGAACATGTAAAAATGAGCAAAAGGATCATTTGTCTGCATCAAAAGCAGCAGCGAGGCTCTGACCTTCTCCTCGTGGTCGATTGACAGCAATGGGAGTGAATGATCGACGGCAGGTCGGTCCAACCTTCAGAGGAACATAATGCAAGAGCTCCTGACTGCATGTGGCAACAAAAAACAGCATAAAAATGGTGATAAAAAATAGTCTAGTGGTATCATCCTTGTCAGGCTGTAAAATCCAACATTTACAGGAAATGTTCTGCGGTGCAGCGTTACATCACAGCCCTCGTCTCCTCGCATGAACATCAAAAAGACCACAAGCAGAGAGACGAGACGCGTCGTACGTGCAAGCTGTGAGCGTGTGCATGTGTCGTCTAGATTTGTCCGTATTACTGAGCGTTAGCGTTGTTGTTTTTTCTGTCACAAGGCGCGGACGCTTATCTGAGGATGGCAGCGTTGCCATGGAGACGTGGCTCTAATCAGTGGAACACCTGACGCTTCACTACAGTCTCTCGTGGCTTCTGATTCATGTCTTCTCTCAATTAGCTCCGAGAGAGAGTGTGTGGAGTGTGGAGACGAACGGGGAGAAAGAACTCGGCAGATGGAGATGGTTTCTGTCAATGGAAAACATTTCAAAATTTGCATTCCATTATTTTTGTAAAAAGATACGGTCCTTGTGCTAAAGAGACATTATGTGAAATACAGAAACATTGACACAAAATGTCCTTGGTGGTTGGTCTGTAATTCACACTCAGGAATACAACAGTGATCGACCAAGACAGCCACATGAACAGCTTTGGCAGTGGAACAGTTGCTAACATTTGTTCTGTTTTACTGACTTTAACGAGATGAGAAATGAGAAACCAGAGCTAGAGAGTCCTTATGGGTCATTAAGTCCATTTCTGGACTGTATCAAGCTTGATTTTAGAAAGTCTGAACAGCAAAAATCTATATGAAATGTGATTTTTGCAAATCAGATCTACACCACATTTGAAGATGGTTTGAAATGCGATTCCAATCGGATTTCTACGTCCGGATGCTCTGGCGGCTCAAATCAGATTTGAAGTGTTTTTGCGTCACTCACACAGCGACGCAAAACAAACATATTTGGACTGAGGAGGAGTGACGTAGAGACGTCGTATACGTCTCTGATAGAGACCTGTCAATCACTGTGTAGCCCCGCCCCTAAAGCATCCCCTGCTTTATGGTCTGTTTGACTCTAAATGGACCATAATGTACTAAATGAACATCATGCTGTATTGAAGAAGACTTGAAACTAGAGATTGAGACCATAAACTCATGTTTACAATGTTTACTGAGGTAATAAATCAAGAGAGAAGTAGAGTCATTTTCTCATAGACTTCTATACAACCAGAGGAGTCGCCCCCTGGTGGACATTAGAGAGAATGCAGGTTGAAGACACCATAACATTGGCTTCACTTGAGGGTTGTGACAGTAGTGATGTATTTAGTTGGGAACAGAGTGGATCGCTACAGGAGTCCTTTGAGATATTTTCATGGACATTTTGTCAGATTTGAACACCGAGCCTCTCTGTTCTCTGTGGGAAGGAGAGAACTAAATAAAACATCCACAGCCACCTTTCAAGGCTACAGGGGAGGAGTGATAGATGGGAATGAGACTAACGCGTCTTAAATTGGGTAATTTATCTTCTCAGGCTCCTGCATTTCACTTCATGTTGTTCACTTATATTTATCCATAATTCACACAAACCACTTTTATATATTCATAACCATTCGATTTCGTTTGGATTATTTCCCACTACAACACATAAACTTCCTCACAAAGTAGTTTCAACACATGTCATATTATAATACATGCTGCTCTGTGTCTGTCCATGTTTGATGTGATTGGCTGTGTATCAGCAATAATATAAATGCACCCACAGCCTGGTGGGAGAAGTACTGGAGTTGGCAGTTAATCAGGATTGTTGAAACACAGTTTTGTGCTCCAATATGCTGCTCAGTGCAGCCGTTGCACTGTGATGCGAGTCAAACGAAAAGCACGGATTCTCCAGTCACGACTCTGATGTGCTGTCTGAACATTTGGCGTTTTGGGCTTTCTGCTCGGCATCAGTCGCCAGCACAACCAGGTTCTCACCTACCTAAGATGTTTGTTTTTCTTTGGCTTCACGTCAGATGCTGTGCTGTTACTCTCTTCTTTCTGTTCACACGAGTGATGATCTGTCAGAGAGATTTGATTGTATATTCCCTCTGCCTCAAAAGTTTGGACCTGCACAGCGAAGAAAATTATTTTTGAGTCGTCCTCCGTGGAATCTCACAGGTAGTTTGAGAATACGAGTAGCAAACAGACTGAAGTGCAAGAACATCATGAGCTCAGCTCACAGTATAATTGAATGATGAGGGATTTAAAATGATATAAAACTGAGATGTAACATCTATGATTTCTATAATTCACTGCTAATAATCAGAGTTTCATTCTGATTAACAGGATACTTTTTATCTCCATGTGTACTTTTACATTTTTTCACAATACAAATCCAATTGAATCTATTTGCAGCCTAAATAGGATGAAGTGGACGTCCTCGTTACGTGTGCGTTCATCATTTCCACTGGTTAAATATATATCTCACTCCTCTATTACTTTCCTATTTTTGTCCGTTCATCTGTCTGTACTTGGAGCCCCGGACGTCCATTCGTTGGCAGGTCATTACATGGCCATGAGTTTCCTAATGAGCCCATTAGCTGCTTCAGGCCATCCCCTCCTCTCTTACTCACCAATCTTTCCTTCTTTCTTCTGCTCTACTCCTCCACACTTTGCCAGTTACAGTTACTGCAATCATGTCCTCCTTCTAACCCCCAATCACTGAGATCAATTACCATTAGTTACGTATCGTAACTTAGTTCTATGAGTATGGGCGGAGCCCTCTAAGAGCCGTGGATATTGGTTTCATCACTGCACTCATGTGGAATAGTGTATATTATATTATTGGATTATCATTATTGATAAGCTGAGTTGCAGCTGAATAAAGGTTGGGCTAATTTTGATTATTTTATACACTGCTGCGTAGCTTAATCTATAACAATTCATCATATTTTATTTGTTGGTACTATTTTGTATCAATCAGAATCTGGTTGGGAGTGTGTTTGAATCATTGACTGTGTATCAGTGTTGTAGACAACACCACTTAAACCGAGACCAGGTCATGAACAAGACCAGAGTGTATCGAGTCTGAGACGAGACCAAAGACTTTGAAAGACACATTAAGAAATGTGGAACATGAACCAGAGTCACTCCTCGGATAGATCTGAAGGATCCACATTCCCATAAAGACACCCAGTGAAAACAAATGAGGATTCCTCTTAATTTATCTTTTTTAATGCCACATATCATTTATATATATGTGTGTGTGTGTCTGTATAACATGAGAACAGTCTTGATAGAATTTGAGGTGAATTTTCTATGTGGGATCAGCGTTATGCTGAAATATTCAGATAAAAACTGCTGGATAGTTTTCTGTTAGTTGAAAATAGACTGAGCAGCTGATTACTTTTCAATTCAGTACATTCACACCTTGTTTCTTCTTCAAGGTGTGACCTCTGGTTTCAGAAGATGGAGGCTGATAAAAGGTCTGATTAAATAACACCGGGCTTCCTCTTCAGCCCCCTCTAATGCTCTGACCTAATGACACATTAATAGGCTTTGACGTCTTCTATAATTACCTATTAGTCTTTTAATTACACATTGAAGACTATGTATATTTTAAGGGCAGCGCTTCCCTTGTGATGTGATGGTGACACGTTGAACAGGGATCACTATTCTCTTCCTACCTGGATATTCTTTCTGTTTTTAAGCATTGGAGGTTTGATGTGAAGGTAAAAACGGAGCCAGTCACGGTGACGCCGGCTCTTTGATGGCAGTATTTTTGGGCTGCTCTATTAATAACACATGCACAGTGTTCATTTCAGGGCTGTGTGGCTTTTAGGGAAACAGTTTTATGCACCAAGATTTTCCTTTTGCTTACGTTTTATCACACACACACACGCGTATAAGCGAATAACGTGTTTGAAGAGATATCACACATTACGCAACATGACTCCCCCATCCGTGAGGCTAATGAGGGCGAGTTATGTTATCCGTTTAAATGTTGTGGAGAAGTTTTGGACTCCTACACATGGACACAGTTATGCAACAGTTAACTCCAACCACGCAGACGGACCAGCCAACAAACATCCTGCGAGTTCCTATCAATAACCAGCTCCCACTGCAATGTCAGCGGCCAACTGGCTTGTTATAACGAATGGAAGGACGGCACGATGAGAAAAGCCCTTTTTTAATTTTACATTTCTGTAATATAATCAATGCAGTCTTATGGAGGGACAAGGAGAGCAACCGACACAAGACAGTACCTTCACTTACATGAATCACGAACCAGGAAATATAAAGACTGCAAAAGAAATGTCCCAGTGCAGGCGGGATGAAAGGTGAACTGGTGACACTCGTCTTTCCTCCAGGAGACCATTAAAAAAGAGTTAAAGTTGATTTATTTGTCACGCAACTCCACTTCAGTAGTTATTTTAACCCTAAACCACAATCTTTTCCTAAACCTAATTCATGGTTTCATTGCCTTTTTGTGTTCTTTCACGATCTTTCACGAACTGTTGCACGAGGATACGTTGCACGAGATCCACAACAGACCCCGTGAGTTTTCTTTTAACCGACTTGTGAAGCACTGCTCGAGAGAGGTGTGTATATATATCGACTTTCAGCCCTTTACCACATGCAGTATTTCATTAGACTTCCTTTGTGCTACACCCTGTTTGCATTTAGCTGCTTCGTTCATCAGATAGCCATCAAACTATTCAAGTGTGAATGCAAATGAGAAGCGTTTGAGGTGGATTGAAATCCAATTGCTCGAAACCACCTCAGCATTCCATTCAGGCGTTGAAGAGATCGAGATATAAGAAGATTGTTCGTCTGTTGTTTGATACATTGTATCTTCTACTGTTCTGTTTCTCATTTGTGTTGTGAGTCTTTGAAAACGAGAGGATGAATATCAAGACGTTCACCCTGATACATGTAATACATTTCATTCCTCTCACTCACTCGGTACGTCAGTAAGCTTCATCTTATCTTTGTAAGTAGCTTCTACAGTCAATAGGGGTCTAAATCAATATTCCATTGGTTCTCTGGACAGCAGTAAGGGGTCTTCAGGGGCCGGCTGTCGATGTGAGATGATAACAGATATTCCTTTTAAAGCGGTTTAACATCGGTTTTAAAAAATGGCGCATCTTAACGATGACGATGCGTATCGACGTTTACGCTTTGCATCGATGATAATGGGATCGTCGCTCTTTGAATCGATACGTCGGTGATCTATTGACGTGTCATAGGCCCAAAAATACCGTATCCAATAAAGTCATTGTTTCATTAGTTCAAGCCAATCAGCTGTCTTTAAAAGTCTTTAAAAGTCTTTAAACGCACACGTCTGTGCAGTCTCGGCTTATATTTCTTCTTATAATTGATAAATTGATGAGCCATTCTCCTCATTTCTGCTTCTGAACACACTTGAACCAATTATCTTTTATTGTCCTCCATCCTTTCATTTGGCTAATAATCTCTCATACCTGCTGCCTTCCTCATGTCGGACATGTTAAGGCTCTCCTCTCTACATTATAATATATTATATATATAATACATATATAATATATATATAATATATAGATGAGGATATCAGACTAGCAGAATCATCTCTTTTTACTCACGTTGTAAAACGTTGTTTTATGTGATGTCGTCTTTTTACTGCTTTATTTTACTGTTAATACTTTTTTCATTTCTTAGTTTGCTCTTATCGTAACGATTTAGTTTTATTGTTTAATCTATTTTACTGTTTAATTTGACCTTAGTTTGTCTTGCTTGGTTGGGCTTCACTGCTGTGCTTTGTCTGTCAAAGCACTCTGTGAAGTTATTATTATTATTATCATTATTATTATTATTATTATTATTATTACTGGTGTTGCACTGGAGACTGTGCTGACAGCTCACTGCTACACTTTCAATTCTGTTGCTGTTTTATTGCCTTACTTTTGCTTTGTCTGTCAAAGCACTGTGTAAACTCTGTTTTTAAAGGTGCTATATAAATAAAGTTATATATATATATATATTTTATATATATACGTATATATATATATATTATAATATGTCAAGATTAACACTTCCTCTTGTCCTCCTCTCTCCAGCTGCCATCGAGGCCTGCCTGGGTCACCTGCTGAAGAGACGGGCGGCCGGTTTCCTCCGCAGCGACAAGATCGCCGCCCTCTTCACCAAAGTCGGCAAAGTCTGCGACACGGTCGGCGAGGTTTGCCGTAAAGTGCAAGAGCAGCTCCAGCAGCAGTCTGAACTCACCAGGTTGGTCTCACGGTAAATTACATTCACACAGACAGACTGAAAAAGTGGTCTGTGTAGTTTCTATACTTTTTATACCGTCAATGCAGCAACGGTGAGGTGTACATTATCCACCTGTTCACCACCTGTTCACCACCTGTTCACCACCTGTTCACCACCTGTTCACCACCTGTTCACCACCTGTTCACCACCTGTTCACCACCTGTTCACCACCTGTTCACCACCTGTTCACCACCTGTTCACCACCTGTTCACCACCTGTGCTGTCACTCAACATGCTAGAAACCTTTCAGAGGTACTTTGCACACTGCTTTTTACAGTAACATACATACATACATCGATTCATTTAGGCATTGTCAACGGTCTTTCCATTGGTCGTGGACCAGGTCATAATCTCCACACTCCATCACCGCCACACACAGTCTCTGGTCAGCTGAGTGTTTACTAAAGCTGAGCAGTCTGTGTGCACAGTGCGATAAGCCTCAGGCCTGTTTCTAGGTGTGTGTGTGTGTGTGTGTCTACCTGCTCACGTGTTTGCGTATGTATTTCTGCGTGTATGTTGTGTACACACAGAGTATGATAAACTGCTTTATCTGCAGGCACTTAGGTACTAGCCGAGCTGTTTGCGAGCCCATTAATTGTCCATTAGCCTGCTCCACATGGCTACCACATGTCTCTCTGCAGAGAGAGAGGTTTCCCCAAATGGAGGAGAGAAAGCTTTAGTGCAACAAGCACACACACACAAGCACACACACACACACACACACACACACACACACACCACTGATGCACAAACAATAGCACGCAGTCAGAATGGTGTAGCGGCTGATACACGTTGTGAAATCAGGAGTTAAACGTGTTTGAGTCCGCCGGGCGCTCCGTCTTCATCTCAGCCGCCGTCTCTCGTTCATCCGTCACATCTCATTGGCCTTTATTTCCCCAGACGCACAACATCGAAGCCTATTATTGCGTATGGATCTGGTTTGCACGAGTCTCACCCTTCCACCAGGATGCACACACACACACACACACACACACACACACCCCTCCCTGTCATCCCACCTCAGGGCTCCATCTCTCATTTACCCTGGTTACTATGGCAACGTGGTTTTGCGCCACCGTCGGTGAAAAGCGGCAGAGAGAGAGAGAGAGAGAGAGAGACGGAGAGAGAGAGACGGAGAGAGAGAAACAGAGAGCGAGAGAGAGAGAGAGAGAAACTATGAGCAGACATCAGCAGTGGAATTAAGAGTTAATGCGGTGAAGTGAATGGTAGTTACAGGCAGAGCAGTGTGTATGTGTGTGTGTGTGTGTGTGTGTGTGTGTGTGTGTGTGTGTGTGTGTGTGTGTGTGTGTGTGTGTGTGTGTGTGTGTGTGTGTGTGTGTGTGTGTGTGTGTGTGTGTGTGTGTGTGTGTGTGTGTGTGTGTGTGTGTGTGTGTGTGTGTGGGGTTGGTGAAGATGTTGTGTTTAAGCCGAGCTTCCCCAAATGGTTGCTTCAGGCTCCAAAAGGAAGTGAATCTCTACAGACCTCCAAGTTAAAATGTCCGACTTTCCAGCAGAAATAAACACGATGATGCTAATGCTCGAAAGCCAACACACACACACACACACACACACACACACACACGCACACACACATCGACTTCACTCGGCAGAACCGGAGGTTGCCGCCTGAACCAACACTCTGGCTTCTTCTCGTTGTCGTCCTGATATCCGAGAGGTTTCTCACCAACGACAATGGATACAAATTTCAATCAATTAATCAATCGAAGTTGTATTTGTGCAGAACCTTTCAAAGTGCTTTACAAACGATGGACAAGATGGAAATGGAGAGAAGGTGAAGAGACTAATGCAACCCAAATAAAGTTAAGAACAATTAAACAAATAAATAGTTTGGGTCCACAAACAAACGTAAGGAAAGTCTTTTCTCACATTCACTATTCATATTTGTGAAGAAACGTTTTTAATTTGAATAAATGAAACTGCTGGAAAAACTAGCTTAAAGCTTTTAAAAGCAAACTTTTTAGTGACATCTGCAAAGAAAAATAGAGACCCCCAAACATTCTGCTATCGAGGCTTTCAGGGTTTCTCATGACATCATCGAGCCCCACATACAGGAATAACCCACATCAAGCTGATCCAGAGCTCTTTGTAAATCACCCTGACATATTCCTTTTCATCATCCATATTCATCCGTCAGCTGTAAAATGCAATCTGGTTGTAATCACTTTGTTCCATTCAGTTAGCTGCATGTTGACATTTGTTGACATTTACATTTTTTTTGTAAAGGCAGAGCACGGAGAAGAAGAAGAGACGGCACACTGTAGGAAGGGATGTTCCTATAAAGGAGATGTATGGAGCCCTCTATAGTTAGAGGTTATACGGTCATGTGAACAGATGCTTAGAGGCGATACATCATCGTAGGATGCATAATTCAGCTCATTGTGCTGGTTTATGAATGATGTATGCACAGTGGAGTAGTGCTATGTTCACATTTAACTTCAAAACATTACAAAGGTCAATGCAAAACTAAACACTCAGACTGACCGTGAGGGTTGCTTCTTCCTGTGGAAAAATAAATGTTTTATTTTAATTTTGGAGAGTTGTGCTCAGACAGCTTAAACTAGCAGCTATAAGAATACAAATCTGTTTTATAATTAAAATTATAGACTTCATTGTAATAAAAAACTGCTAATATCGAACCTTTCTTATGTCACATCTCCTTTAGCTTAGTGGTGGAGACGTGAGGTCACGTGACCGTGGTGGAGTTCCTTTATAGACTAACGTGAAGTCGCGTGACCGTGGTGGAGTTCCTTTATAGACTAATGTGAAGTCACGTGACCGTGGTGGAGTTCCTTCATAGACTAACGTGAAGTCACGTGACCGTGGTGGAGTTCCTTTATAGACTAACGTGAAGTCACGTGACCGCGGTGGAGTTCCTTCATAGACTAACGTGAAGTCACGTGACCGTGGTGGAGTTCCTTCATAGACTAACGTGAAGTCGCGTGACCGTGGTGGAGTTCCTTCATAGACTAACGTGAAGTCACGTGACCGTGGTGGAGTTCCTTTATAGACTAACGTGAAGTCACGTGACCGCGGTGGAGTTCCTTTATAGACTAACGTGAAGTCGCGTGACCGCGGTGGAGTTCCTTCATAGACTAACGTGAAGTCGCGTGACCGCGGTGGAGTTCCTTCATAGACTAACGTGAAGTCGCGTGACCGTGGTGGAGTTCCTTCATAGACTAACGTGAAGTCGCGTGACCGTGGTGGAGTTCCTTCATAGACTAACGTGAAGTCGCGTGACCGTGGTGGAGTTCCTTTATAGACTAACGTGAAGTCGCGTGACCGTGGTGGAGTTCCTTTATAGACTAACGTGAAGTCGCGTGACCGTGGTGGAGTTCCTTTATAGACTAACGTGAAGTCGCGTGACCGTGGTGGAGTTCCTTTATAGACTAACGTGAAGTCGCGTGACCGTGGTGGAGTTCCTTCATAGACTAACGTGAAGTCGCGTGACCGCGGTGGAGTTCCTTTATAGACTAACGTGAAGTCGCGTGACCGCGGTGGAGTTCCTTTATAGACTAACGTGAAGTCGCGTGACCGCGGTGGAGTTCCTCTATAGACTAACGTGAAGTCGCGTGACCGTGGTGGAGTTCCTCTATAGACTAACGTGAAGTCGCGTGACCGTGGTGGAGTTCCTTCATAGACTAACGTGAAGTCGCGTGACCGTGGTGGAGTTCCTCTATAGACTAACGTGAAGTCGCGTGACCGTGGTGGAGTTCCTCTATAGACTAACGTGAAGTCGCGTGACCGTGGTGGAGTTCCTCTATAGACTAACGTGAAGTCGCGTGACCGTGGTGGAGTTCCTCTATAGACTAACGTGAAGTCGCGTGACCGTGGTGGAGTTCCTCTATAGACTAACGTGAAGTCGCGTGACCGTGGTGGAGTTCCTTCATAGACTAACGTGAAGTCGCGTGACCGTGGTGGAGTTCCTTCATAGACTAACGTGAAGTCGCGTGACCGTGGTGGAGTTCCTTTATAGACTAACGTGAAGTCGCGTGACCGTGGTGGAGTTCCTTTATAGACTAACGTGAAGTCGCGTGACCGTGGTGGAGTTCCTTCATAGACTAACGTGAAGTCGCGTGACCGTGGTGGAGTTCCTTTATAGACTAACGTGAAGTTGCGTGTCCGTGGTGGAGTTCCTTTATAGACTAACGTGAAGTTGCCTGTCCGTGGTGGAGTTCCTTTATAGACTAACGTGAAGTCGCGTGTCCGTGGTGGAGTTCCTTCATAGACTAACGTGAAGTCGCGTGACCGTGGTGGAGTTCCTTCATAGACTAACGTGAAGTCGCGTGACCGTGGTGGAGTTCCTTTATAGACTAACGTGAAGTCGCGTGACCGTGGTGGAGTTCCTTTATAGACTAACGTGAAGTCGCGTGACCGTGGTGGAGTTCCTCTATAGACTAACGTGAAGTCGCGTGACCGTGGTGGAGTTCCTCTATAGACTAACGTGAAGTCGCGTGACCGTGGTGGAGTTCCTCTATAGACTAACGTGAAGTCGCGTGACCGTGGTGGAGTTCCTCTATAGACTAACGTGAAGTCGCGTGACCGTGGTGGAGTTCCTCTATAGACTAACGTGAAGTCGCGTGACCGTGGTGGAGTTCCTTCATAGACTAACGTGAAGTCGCGTGACCGTGGTGGAGTTCCTTCATAGACTAACGTGAAGTCGCGTGACCGTGGTGGAGTTCCTTTATAGACTAACGTGAAGTCGCGTGACCGTGGTGGAGTTCCTTTATAGACTAACGTGAAGTCGCGTGACCGTGGTGGAGTTCCTTCATAGACTAACGTGAAGTCGCGTGACCGTGGTGGAGTTCCTTTATAGACTAACGTGAAGTTGCGTGTCCGTGGTGGAGTTCCTTTATAGACTAACGTGAAGTTGCCTGTCCGTGGTGGAGTTCCTTTATAGACTAACGTGAAGTCGCGTGTCCGTGGTGGAGTTCCTTCATAGACTAACGTGAAGTCGCGTGACCGTGGTGGAGTTCCTTCATAGACTAACGTGAAGTCGCGTGACCGTGGTGGAGTTCCTTTATAGACTAACGTGAAGTCGCGTGACCGTGGTGGAGTTCCTTTATAGACTAACGTGAAGTCGCGTGACCGTGGTGGAGTTCCTTTATAGACTAACGTGAAGTCGCGTGTCCGTGGTGGAGTTCCTTTATAGACTAACGTGAAGTCGCGTGACCGTGGTGGAGTTCCTTTATAGACTAACGTGAAGTCGCGTGACCGTGGTGGAGTTCCTATATAGACTAACGTGAAGTCACGTGACCGTGGTGGAGTTCCTCTATAGACTAACGTGAAGTCGCGTGACCGTGGTGGAGTTCCTCTATAGACTAACGTTAGCTGTTTACTTTACACTTCAAACATCATCAAAGTGGTTTTTATTAGTGAAGATTATTAACTAAACCTCTAAATCATAATTGTTTGTTTTGACAGAGAGATTATTTTCTGTAATAATCCAAAATCCAGTGGAAGAATCCCATTGGCTTTTCGTCAAGGGAAACCAGTGGACTACAAAAAGACCTCATCCCTGCAGCTCTCTGTGGCGGCAAAATAGAAAATAAATACACAAACGATGAGTATTATCGAGCTATTGTGTGTTCCAAACAAAAAGTGGAGATTGTATCGTCAGCTTTAAGGTTTTTCTTTTTAGATGAAAAGTCCTGTTGTCCTCAAAGGAGTTTATTGTTATAAGAGCATGAATCTGTTTTTTGGTAATAAGAGACGGGAACAAACAGACTGAGAGTATCATCCTGTGACCGTGTAGAGAAATTAAATACAGAACAGCAGAAAAGAAACGAGTTGAGACTTGAACAGAAAGTTTGACATGAAGTCTTCAGGAGGAGATGCTCATGTTTCATGTCAAAGCAAAACTCTGCAGCTTTGATTTAGAAAAGGAAGTCTCTTTTACATTCTGTCTCTTCTCTGACATCATCCTAATCCCCCCCCCCAATCGCCTGGAGTAATTACACACACACACACACACACACACACACACACACACACACAGACATGCTTCTTCAGTGGTAGGGGACTGCAAAAATCGTGACTTTGCACACACGCATGAATGCTGGGGGATTGCTAACGTCGTGACTGCGGCAGCCGAGCCCCCCCCCCCCCCCCCCCCCCAGCACAGCTTGTTGGAGTGTGTGAATGTTTTACGTCTGATTGATATCAAAGTGCCAGAGATGTGACTCCGTCCTGGATCAAAGTGCTCCTCTCTGCGTCGTGCATATTCCTCCATATTCATGACTTACTTCAGTCGGCTGGTCTCTAACATAGAGAAGCACCTTTGTGTCCGACATGGTGCAGATTTATTATTGCAATGAACGCCAGTATTTAACAGCTCATTATGCTGTTGAATGTTGCCTCCAGATGGTCAATTGTTTCCATTTATTAACCTTCACATTGCTTCCTTCTACCGACTTTATTTGTGCACACGTTTCTGCAGATTTGCAGCTTTAAGTTGTTGTATGTTTTGAGTCAACTATTACTTTTACTACACTCTCAATTCCTCTCTTGTTAAACCATAATTGGCATCTTATAGTAGACATTAAAGGGATGTTTTGAAGTGAGGTACTTCTTCATCGTCAGTGTATTACTACAGGAGATGGAGTACCAGCACGGGAGCAAAATAAAGTACTGCTGTGGACGTATTTTAGACGTCTAAAAAAGAGCTGAGTTTGGTGAATCTGACTTAAAACACCAAAGTTACACAATAACACAAACAAACTCACCGATGGAGGCAACAGAAGACCAGCGACTCGCTTGTTCTGTGAGGTAATATTACTGTTTTTATCAGTGGAGTCTTGTGGCTTTGAAGAGAGTACAACAGCTTCATTTCCCGTCACAAAGGTCTGTCTGACAGCAAGTTAAAGAGGTGAAGATATGGTTAAAAAAGGAATATTGCACATTACTTCCTGCAGAAGTAGGAGGAGTTCTACAGTTTGGTGGCAGCGGGTAGAAAAGTCCTCCTGTTCTGTGGTTCCCCTCTCGTGGCCTCAGTCTTTAACAGTTAATAAAGGTCATTAGTCTCTCCTCTGTATTGTGGTTAGTGAGTATTGACCCGTGCTTTGTTTCCCCTGCAGGAGAACCCAGAGCGTTGGTCATGAACCTCTGAGGAGACAGGGTTCCTCCACCACCTGCCGCCCCCCTCAGCCGCTCTCCGCCCAGGCCATCAAACACATCTGGGTCCGCACGGCTCTGTTCGAGAAAGTCCTGGACAAGGTGGTCCAGTACATCGTGGACAACTCCAGGTGATCTGTCTCATTGTTTTGATTCTCCGCTCCCCTGCAGCGTTTCACGGCGCTGACTCACAGCTTTTGTTGAAGCCTATTTCAGTGTCCCATTCTTCTTCTGTGGTTTTCTCTCTCTGGGTTTGTTTTGTTCTGTGTTTCAACGAGATGTTGAATGCACTTCACTGATCAAAGCCTCAAACGGGAAGTGCATCGACGCGGTTCACAGACGTATGACGACGTGAATTAAAAATGGAGAAAAGTTCACCTTTCAACATGTTGTGTGGTTCTTGTTGATAAAATCAAGGAAACTTGGCAACTGCAGTGTAGTTATATAGAAATAAACAACAACCTCAGTAGACCTGCAGCCTGAACTGTGAAGTAAGTTTAACTAAATCTGGCTCTTACCAGGCTTCACTGAGCCTAAAGGAAGACGTCTTAGTCACATGTCTAATGCAACATTATCAGGAGCATAAGTCAGAGAAATTTAAATTATACGAGATGAAATTCCATTACTGTGGCAGCAAATGTCAAAGCATGATAAACAATAGGAATGATATAAAAACAGTTTCCTGTCCTGTTATCCTCGTATTCAGTCTAAAGAGATGAATAATGAAGTTGCTCATCTAGAGTTGCCGTAATCCCTTTAAGGAACATAATAAACGTAGTACTAGTTATTAGTTATTAGCAGCTATAACAGTCACGATTCAGGCTGTTCTATAACTAAAATACAATCTCTTCTGTATGTTTTACGTCTTGTTTTTAACATAAGACTGCAGCATTGGTTACCATTGTGACCCACTCGTTGAAAAGTCAGCCAGCTTTGTGATACAGGTCCCAGGATGCACTGCGGCCGTTAGTTTGATAATGTTTCCCTTTGATTCACTTCTTTTGTCTGTGTGTTTTCTTTCTGCAGTAAATACTATGAGAGGGAAGCTCTGATGCATGACTCAGTGTTCGGTCCCATCCTGGCAGCCCTGCTGGGTGAGTATATCACACTGAGCTTTAACTGCCAACATCACCAGAGGCCAGTAACAAAAAGTACAAAACCACAGAATCCACAACAACATCTCTGTGTTCATGTTAAATCAACTATTAGATTTGAAAAAAACAAGACTTCTCAAAACTCCTTAGTTAGGTTGAGACAACAAAGCTACTTAGTTAGGTTGAGACAACAAAGCTACTTAGTTAGGTTGAGACAACAAAGCTACTTAGTTAGGTTTAGGAAATGAAACTCCAAAGTATAGTTTGAATTTTGTACCACCGTGTCAATTTCAAGTGCCTTCATCATTTCAAGTTAATTGTAAAAAGTAAATGCTACTCACAGCTCTTAACCTGTGACGGTATGAAATACTCAATAAAATGTGTTTTTAAAGAATTGTGAATTACTGCAAAAACAAGAGAAGTCCTGAATCAGCACAACATAATATTAGGCTGATGGGTGCAGTAGTGTGCCCGATCAGCTGTGGACAGACAGACAGATGCACACGCACACACGACCAAACACATGATCCCCTCCAGGCTCACGCATGGCGAAGATAATCAGACATTAGTCATTACGGGAATCTGCAGTCATAGAAAAATGACTCCCGGAGCTATTTGTGAGACAAAGTAGAGTGTCCTCCTCTCAGCGTGTGTCAGAAGAAGCAGACACAACATTTAACACACAAGCAGCGAGGCGAATAAACACTAAGTCCACTCTGACTGAGGAGGTAACGAGCTGCAGACGAGGAGGAGAGCAGAGCACACTGAAGACACCTGGTGGACACATGAGGAACAGCAGGGACACAAATACACATTACCAAGTCCAAATGTTATACATAACTACTGTAAAATATGTGCATATTTTCCCACAAATAGTCCTGTACCTTTAAGAAAATCCCCGCTAAGAATGCTCCAAAAAGACCCAACAATAAATATATCTAACAAGTGATATGTCTGTATACTGTCCTCTGTGTCATAGAGCTCTATTGTTCTACATGAACTATTTAAAAACACAACAACGAGCCACACTGTAGTTTATTTTGGCTCCATCCCACACACACACACACACACACACACACACACACACACACACACACACAAACACACACACACACACACACACACACACACACACACACACACACACACACACACACACACACACACACACACACACACACACACACACACACACCGTCCTGCTGCCCCAAATACTCAATGTGATGCACTAAATGTGGATTAATCCACAGATGAAATAAATAAATAAATAACTTCAGACTTAAATAGCAAAAATACAAACAAAGGCTTAAACCTGAAGGGCAGTTTAACATTTTACCAGACCCTGAGGGCAGATTAGATTCAGTCTTAGTCTCAGTAAAGTAATCCAAGGCACACTGTAGAGTTTCTGCAAAACTAAAATGCTTTTTATCAGTTTGTTTTATCAATGTTTGATATATAAGTACATTTAGCACCAAAAGAAGCTGTTTTCAAGTGTAATATACAAAGGCAGAATTTTCTTTATATTATTAGTTTTTCCAGCTAAATTGTGAACTTTCAAATGGTTTAAATTGATAAATTGTGCTGATTTGGTGGCTCTGTTAATGTGCGTTCTCAGTGGGGCCTTGTGCTCTGGAATACACCAAACTGAAGACGTCGGATCATTTCTGGACCGACCCCTCGGCCAACGAGCTCGTCCAGCGCCATCGTATCCACGGAGCCCACCGGGGCCAGGACACCTCATCCGGCCGCCGGCCCGCTCTCGGGGTGAGTGTGGAGGCTGTCGTTCTGACATCAAGCGTTGGCGTCTGGCGCTGGGAGTCGGTGCTGAGGTTGTGTGGGACGTGCGAGTTGTACTAAGTCTAATAAATCTTCTCTCTTGCAGATCCGTAAGAGGCAGTCGAGCGGCAGCATGTCAGATGACCGGTTTGCTGCGTCAGCGAGGGAGTACGTGGAGTCTCTTCACCAGAACTCCAGAACACATCTTCTCTACGGCAAGAACAACGTCCGGGTGCAGCCGGTACGACTCTGTGACCAGCTTTAATAACACTTTCTCTGCCTTCTTCTGCCTGACTACAACTCAACTTCAAGTTGGATTTCTCCAATAATCCTACAGAACAGACGCATTTACCTGGAAATATCTGTGCTGCATTTATGTGATATTTCATGCACATTGAAAGAGGTTAAAGACACAAGCTGACGTGTGTGCTGACTCAGCAGAGATAACTAAAGTATTTGAACGTTTTTCCTCAATAAATTGATGCATAAATATTCACCAGAATGCAGGCGACGCAAAATAAAGTCTTTTTTCAACATTTTATTTATATTTTCTCCAGACCTTAAGAGTCGATCCAGCACAAGTCACGGCAGTGAAGAAGACGTTTCTACTGAGTTTACGTGACAGTCGTGTTATTGATGTTCCGTTGCTCTGGATTAAAAGCAGACATAAACATGCAGCACAGACAGACAGACAGCTGGTGAACACATAAGCAGCAAATGATGGTTATTTTGGTCCATTACAGTGCTGCACACACACACACACACACACACAGTATTTTGTATGTGTGATCTTTGAAATGAAAGCTGTCTGCTATGTGCTCTGAGCTGCCAAGTAGCTGCACCGTGTTTGTGAAACGTCTAATGAGCACAACGCTCAGCCTTTGACTGAGCGGCTCTAACACTCAGAGCTCATGCAGATGAATCCAGCCGTCGACGCACGCTAAAGACGATGCTACGCTCTGAGTCCCATATCAGAGCATAAGGAGGTTATTCAACAGTATTTTAAAGCATCTCAGAACTTATCCTGTTTGAATATGATAAAGATAAACAATTAAATGATAGTAGAATACACTCAGAGGACCTGGAGACCTGAAATAATCTAGTCTGAGGTTTAAATGTATTTCAGAGGATGGTATCAATCTTCTCATAGATCTTGGAAAAGATTTACAATCAAGGTGTTAAACTGCAAATCTCACAGCATTCTCTTTTATAGAAGTGTGTTATTTGCTCTCGGTCTTGTGCTCCTTCACACCTGAACCCTCGTGTTACTTCCTCTCTTCTTCTTCTTCTCCGGCAGAAGAAAGAGATGGAGGTGCTGCGGGGCTACTTGTCGCTCCACCAGGCCGGAGATAACCTCACCCTGAAGTGGACGCCCAACCAGCTCATCAACGGCACGCTGGGAGACTGTGACCTGGAGAAGAGGTGGCCAAAACACACCCGATATGTATTTATAGATAATAAATCAATGACCTAAAGAACATTTAATGACACTCGGATGATTCCTCTGATGATTTACACCTTTGTTTTAGGTTAGAATATTTTATTTATTTTATTTTTATTTATTTTTATTTATTTTTATTTATTTTATTTATTTTATTTATTTTATTTATTTTATTTATTTTATTTATTTTATTTATTTTATTTATTTTATTTATTTTATTTATTTTATTTATTTTATTTTATTTTCATAATTTTCATAATTTTCATAATTTTCATAATTTTCATAATTTTCATAATTTTCATAATTTTCATAATTTTCATAATTTTCATAATTTTCATAATTTTCATAATTTTCATAATTTTCATAATTTTCATAATTTTTCTTTTTTTTAACCCGGCAATATTGTTCCACATTCGTTTTTTCTTAGAGGGTATCGTTTTTTATTTCTGGTATTTAAACAATATTTTCACTGCTTGATTTGGTTTCACTTTTATTTGACCATAATAACTTTAATGTCTTCCCGTCTCTGTCAGTATCTACTGGGACTATGCTCTGACTGTCCCTCTGCGTCAGATCGTCTGTATCCACTGTCACCAACGCCGTGAGTATGAATGCTGCTTTCACACAACACCTCCTCATCAATCCCTTTGTATTACGAGCGTGTTTCATGAGCTGCTCTCATATCAACGGATTGATTAAAGTGCAACATTTGCTGTTAATGTGCATCATTTTCTTTTGCCGTCTCATCCTTGCGTGAATGGTTTATTCCAGCTGATTGCGGTGGCACACTGGTTCTGGTCAGTCAGGATGGAATCCAGCGGCCGCCTCTCCACTTCCCCCCCGGTGGTCACCTGCTGGCTTTCCTCTCCTGTCTGGAAACGGGCCTTTTACCTCGGGGTCAGCTGGAGCCCCCCCTCTGGTCCCAGAAAGGCAAGGTGAGTCACCTTGTTAGAGTTTTATTCACAACTGGGCGGCACTTTCAAGTTTGAAAACACAAAGTCAAAGCTTCATGTGTTAAAGCTGCATTCTCTCTAGTGTCCACCAGGGGGCGACTCCTCTGGTTGTATAGAAGTCTATGAGAAAATGACTCTACTTCTCTCTTGATTTATTACCTCAGTAAACATTGTAAACATGAGTTTATGGTCTCAATCTCTAGTTTCAAGTCTTCTTCAATACAGCATGATGTTCATTTAGTACATTATGGTCCATTTAGAGTCAAACAGACCATAAAGCAGGGGATGCTTTAGGGGCGGGGCTACACAGTGATTGACAGGTCGTTACCACAACGTTGTGCGATTTTCGTCTCTACGATTTAAAAAAAAAACACATACATTTTGTTTTCAAAAGAACAAAAGTTCCTTAAAATGTTTCCCAGAGCAAAAAATATTTATAATTTATAAATAATAAAGTATAAAAGGTTTTGGGCCCGTAACAGATCCCTGGGGTACTCCACTCCGAGTCTTTTTTCCTAGTAGCTTTTCAGCCAACTTCTTATCCCATAATTCTCCAATTGTCTCTATAATTGTCTGTGGTCTATAGTATCAGTGATCTGTACTATCTAATCCAGTGAGCAATTAAAACAATTAGAGCCGGGGCAGCATATGCAAAACCTTGTTCTGAGTTTTCTTTCCTATTTGGCGATCCAAAATGTCTGGCTGCTAAAAATGCAGTGGAACCTTTCCTAAACTTGAATTCATTTTGTTTGTGTTTCTCAGGGGAAAGTGTTCCCTAAACTGAGGAAGAGGAGCAGCACTGCCCGGCTCCTCGACCAGGACAGGAGCGACGAGGAGGAGACGGCTGCCGACTACGTGTTTCGCATCGTCTACCCCGGATACCGCCAAGACGCCAGTAAGTACCGCGTCTACGTTGTCGTGCACGCCGGTGCAAAGCGTCACCGAGGCGGTAGAGAAGGCTGCACACAACAACGATATAATCTCATCTCTCTTTTGCCTTTTTGAATGAAATAAGAACTGTATATCTGCTTGATGTGTTTTGCAAAGTGCGGGTGCAAGTGTGGCGTCTTTTCCCCCCACAATGCTCTCCTCAAAGGCCTGCAGGGTGACACTGTTCTAACTGTGTTCTTTGTTGTCCCACTGGTGCAAGCAGTCACCATAAACTACCACCACACCACGGGCAGCCGTGCTCCGTCGCTGGACGACGACGAGGAAGAGGAAGATAGGCTCCATGCTATGATCTCAATGATCTGCTCGCGGAACCTCACAGACCCTAATGTCATGAAAGGTTTTTATCACCTTAACACACCCACCAAAACCAAAACCCCACCCTGCTCCTGAGACCTCACCCCCGGCTTCAGACGTCCCTCCCTGCATCCCTCCCATCATGCCCCCCCCCCCCACCCCACACCTCCCAACCCTCCCAGCTTCTTCTGCCTGTGTGTGTGCTTCCTGAGGCTGAGCCCAACAGTGTGGAGAGGGCGGGAGTTTGCCTTCGTTGAGGTAGAAACAAAAAATAAATGGTTTGTCTGTCCTCCGCCATTATGAAAATGAAAGTGATTTTTAAGGGACAGGAAACAATACGATTTTATTTTGGAAATGGGTTCTTTATTTTAGCCCCAAAAATTCTCTGGCATGAGTCATGGTCGTAATAAATGCTCCACTGATCTTTGTTTCATGCATCAAAGGACTGAAGATTCTTAGTTCTGCTCTCACCGGCGTTGTTTCTCAGGAGCTGGTGGAGACCAAAACAGAGCGTGTAATGCTAATGTTACTCCTTGTCTCATTTGTGAGGTAACTGTTTGAAAATATGTTTTATTGTGAAAGGACGTTTTCTGTTTTCAGCTAGTTCCTTTGCCCCATTAGCCCCACATCTTTGTGGCAGTATTATACTTACGGCAATTCATTTGTTAACACTGTTGATGTTCACAGATTACAACATTAGCACTTTAGCCACATTCCATTAGTGTTGTTTTGTTTCAGGGGTAAAGACGTTAAAGTTCACTACATGTGTCGCTCAATGTTCTCCATAGCTCTGTCACAGCATCCATTATCAAGGGCTCGTCACTTAAATATGTTTCCACGAGGAGAAACGTGCTGCAGCTTCACAAATGATGCCAAGTTCAAAAATAAACCCCAAAACAGAAACGTGCTGAGAATGGAAAAGAAACATGGCGACGGTGAAATCGTCGAACTCGAGGCTTCATAACGTCAGTCCACAAACCAAAGGGTGACATCCCGATGACTACGTCCACTTCTAGTCTGTGGTAGAGCTCTGGAAGCATGCCTCAAACACTTTTGGGTTTCTGCCGTCGTGGCCAAGAATCGCTTTGATAATTTGCTTTAATTTGGGTTTTTTTCCGTTTTATTTTGCACTTTTTAGTTTGACTTTCTTTCTTTTTGTCCTTTCATTTCTCACTTGCAACATGCCTGACAGTTGTTTGCATGGGGGAGTATGCACCCATTGTCATTGTTGTTTTTAAAGAACGACTTTGTGTTTCTACGTGTGATGGAAGAGAGAATCCTCCTCCGTTTCTTTTGGTTTCTCTCTTCTTCTCTGACTTCCTCAGTTGTTCCTCCTCTGTTTGTGCAGTCGTTTGCTGCAATGCTGTTCACTGTAATTCTTCACTAACCTCGCCACCAACCCCCTCCTCCCCCCACTCCCCCCCCCACTCCCCCCCCCCCCCCCTCTCATTACGGTCCTGTGGGGTTCCGCAGTAGTAGAGACTTGGAGCGTTTGTGCCCAAAAAACCCAGCCCGTTGTTGATCCCGTCTAGTCCTAAAGTAAAGGGGGGGGGGGGGGGGGGTCAAATGTCGGTCTCGCTGCAGCATTTTCTGTTTGCTTTTTTTTTTTTCCCGTTCTTAATATTATTTGTTTTTTGGGGGTTTATTGAACGACCAAAAAGCACAGCTTCATATTTATGACAGGTCATCAGCTCCAACCTGAAGAATTAAGGTGAAGAGCATTTATTTTAATGTTGAAGTTTTTATGATTTCTTCTTTTTTTATTCCCCCCTCTTCTGTGTGACGTTTTATTTGACTGGTGTCTATTTGCTTTTGTTGTTTATGAGATGATTTCTTGTTCTGGCTTTATGCATCCTGCATGCCCCCCCCCCCCCCCCCGAGCCTCGCCCCCTGTCTCCTCCTCTTATCAGCTCCTTCACTTCCTCTCCTCTTCCTCTGCTTCTTCCTCCTCTCTCCCTGAGCTCTGCTGTCTCCTCTTCTGGATGAGCTGAACCAGCATGGCTTCCCTTCTGCATCCTCTCTCTGCCGTTCCTGCTTCCTCAACTGCCCCCCCCCCCCCTCCCTCTTTCCACTTTTTGGTTTCCTCTCTGCGCTTCTTTTTTCCAGCTCTCACATGTAACATGAGTGTAAAAACTTTCATCCACCTCCTCATCTCTTGACGTCACGAATAACAATACATGGAAAGATGTATTTATGGTTGAGCTGAGGGGCCTCTGTCATAATATGTAAGAGAGTCGTACAGCAGCGTCCATTTGATCTCAGAACACTGAGAGACCTCTCTCTCTCTCTCTCTCTCTCTCTCTCTCTCTCTCTGTCTCTCTCTCTCTGTCTCTCTCTCTCTCTCTCTCTCTCTCTCTCTCTCTCTCTCTATCTCTCTCTGTCCTCTCTCTCTCTGTCTCTCTCTCTCTCTCTGTCTCTCTCTCTCTGTCTCTCTCTCTCTGTCTCTCTCTCTCTGTCTCTCTCTCTCTCTCTCTCTCTCTCTCTCTCTGTCTCTCTCTCTCTGTCTCTCTCTCTCTCTCTCTCTCTCTCTCTCTCTCTCTCTCTCTCTCTCTCTCTCTCTCTCTCTCTCTACGTCTTCTCACTTTCTCTCTCTCTGGTTTCAGACCACGGGGAGATGATGGAGATGCAGGGTTTCGGAGGCAGCCCTTCATCGTGGCATCAGGCCGACGCAGCCGCTCACGACCCTCTGTGCCTGTCCTGCTCCACGGCCGGCAGCGACGCCTCGTTCAACTTCCTGGGCGGCTGCACCTGCATACACAGCACATCAGACATTCACACGTACGTCCTTTAAAAAAGGTTTCATTCATATAAAAAACACATATTTAAAGAACAAGCCTTTACCAATCAGACGGTGGCTTTACAGTTATGCTGTTCTTCTTTTCTTTCCATCAGTATTCCTCTCAAGATGCTCTGCCAGAACATGAAGAGGCAGATTGTCTCCAGAGCCTTTTATGGCTGTAAGTACATCTCAGTATTCATATATATATATATATATATATATATATATATATATATTAGGGCTGCACCTAACGATTATTTTAATAATCGATTAATCTGTCGATAATTTTTTCGATTTAATCGATGAATCGGATAAAAAAACAAAAAAGCATTAATTTCCCAAGTCATCAAAACTCATCAAACCCGACAATCAGGAATGAACAGCCTCACGTGACTGAATGAATTTATGATGAATGATGTAAAAAGTATTTTGTCTCTCAGTTCTCTCTCTATATCTATATCTATATCTATATCTATATATATATATATATATATATATATATCTATGTTTGTTTGTGGTCCTTTTGTTGTTCAGACTACAATGAACAATATTTAAACCAGATGTTGAATCAGAAAACTAATCAAATATAAACTAGAGTTTATTCTGTGATCTGTCTTCACTGTTTACATGTTGAAAACAATCTCATCAGTCCGATCGACTGCAGCGTCCAATCACATCACAGATGAACAATGAGGGGGCGTGTCGGCCGTTAAAACACTTCCTGGAAGTCTGTTCTCGTGGGTCCTCGCTCCTCAGAGCTACATTAGAGCTTAGGGACGGCCGTCAATATGGCGGCGCAGAACACCGGTGCAGAACACCGGTTCGAGGAGCGAGGAGCGAGGAAATGACAATTAACTTATTTGTCATTTACTCGATTCCGGTTGAACCGGCTAACCGGAAGTTAAAGGTTCAAGCGAGGATCGCTTCCGGTTGAAAGGGACGGCCGTCAATGGCGGCGCAGAACACCGGTTCGAGGAGCGAGGAAATGACAATTAAGCGGGAAAGGGAAAGGGAAGCAGCACATGAAGCGGGAAAGGGAAGCAGCACATGAAGCTTCTCTACTAGCTGTACACCAGACAGGTTTGGCTAGCTGGATGACGTCATGCTAATAACTTATTTAGCTTTTTAAAACAACGGGGACAGAACCAGCATGGACAGTTAGGGAGTGAGGGACATGAAGCACCTGTCTGATAAATGGATATATAGTTATAAATATATTATTATATGATCTACATTATTATATTATACTGAATATTATTATATGATATATATATATATACATATATTATACTGAATCCCGTGAGGGTGACATTAATAAGATGTCCTGACGTATTTATCAAAGTGTTATTTACTGCTTTTTTCATGTTGGAATAAAGGTTAAATATTTAACTGCAAAGTAGTAATACGTGTTTGATACCTTAGTTTGTTTGCATTAAATCATTGTGGGATGTTTGCTGAAATTGATTGGATGTGGCACAGCCCTACCTAGAACATGTTCCACCAGCTCCACTGGTGTGAAATGCTCCCACACCTTGGATGACTGAGGTCGTACTGATTTCTCTGCCTCCGCCATGTGTTTCAGAACATCGTTACGGGTCTCCGGTGGTCTTTCCTCGACCTCCGCTCTGCGCTCAACTCAACTTTATTTATTTTATGCTCAAACATCTCCGCGACTTATTGAGTGGCGTAATAGTCGCACGACACAACGAATCGATAATGAAATTCGTTGCCAACTCTTTTAATAATCGGATTTTATCAATTCGTTGTTGCAGCCCTAATATATATATATATATTGCCTGCAGAAGACAATAGCAACATTGCCCTACTGGAGCACAATTGATTTAAAAATCATTTAAAGTAATTTGGCCATAATGTTAAACTCAATGAAGCAGACGCGGCTTCCTAATACAGTCGTAAGTTTGCAAACTATAATAAACTGCTGGGTAGCAGAATGCATTTATAGTGTCTATTGAAATATTGTTTTTCAGAGGAGACCTGTTTTTTAATTACAGCATCAGTCTGAAGACTTTATTGTTTTACCAAAAGTTTATTGAGCCCAACATAACAATTAGAACAATACAGTTATTAAATAAAAGCAGGTTTACAAATATTCTGTAAATAGTGATTCAAAGATTGTTTACACTCAGGTGACAACCTCTTAAAGCTGCATTCTCTCTAGTGTCCACCAGGGGGCGACTCCTCTGGTTGTATAGACGTCTATGAGAAAATGACTCTACTTCTCTCTTGATTTATTACCTCAGTAAACATTGTAAACATGAGTTTATGGTCTCAATCTCTAGTTTCAAGTCTTCTTCAATACAGCATGATGTTCATTTAGTACATTATGGTCCATTTAGAGTCAAACAGACCATAAAGCAGGGGATGCTTTAGGGGCGGGGCTACACAGTGATTGACAGGTCTCTACCAGAGATGTATACGGCGTCTCTACGTCACTCCTCCTCAGTCCAGATATGGTCACTTCCTGTTTACTGGTTGCAAACGGCCAAAACACAGAATTCGAGAATTCAAAACATCAGTCACTTCTCATACACAGTCTATGGGTACGCTACCTGTCAACATTCACACACACATTCATACATTAATGGAAGAGGCTGCAGTATCTTACCCAAGGACAGTTACACATACTGACGCTTGGTCTCAGCTGTGTGTGTGTGTGTGTGTGTGTGTGTGTGTGTGTGTGTGTGCGTGTCCGTCCCATCAGGGCTGGCCTACTGCCGTCACCTGTCCACCGTGCGGACTCACCTGTCGGCTCTGGTCAACCACAACATCGTCCCTCCAGACAGACCCTGCGAGGCGTCCGGGGGCCTCAGCAAGGAGGTGTGGAGCAAGTACCAGAAAGACTGCAAGGTGGGAAAGACTAAATTAAATATAGATCGAGCTCTGGCAGAGAGCTTCAGGACATGCGACAACAAAAACAAGAATCTTCATCTTCTTCCTGCACCATCAGACACCCTCCTTTTTCACCTGCAGGCCAGTGAATTTAAACCAGGAATCACCGCAGATTTGCCAAGTCATCATTGAGTCATTGGTATGGATCAAGCCCCGTAGATAAATCATGGTGATGTTGTGCTGTGCAAGCTTCATCTACAGTAATATATTTATCTCATGAAGTGAGATAAGCTTCACTTAAATCATTCTGTCCTCCCCTCCTATATTAAAAAGTGAATCCTCCTTTCCTGTATATTAATTATAAGTCAGGACTCGTGTGCTGCTTCTTCACTCTAATGGAGATTTAATGAGTTTCAGTCCTCGTTACAGAGTGCAGTGTGATACCATCGGAGCTATTAAAGCAGCTGTGATCTTTCATCAACTCCAACAAAAGCCATCGCTGCTAATTTGCACTCTATTCATATCTGTGCGCTTTATCTTTCTGCACTCGTTTGTGTCTTTTCCCTCTCAACGGGTCACAATCACTCTTCTTCTCCTTCCATTATTGATGTACTTCCTCTTCCCTCTTTGTTCCTCTCAGCACTCACTTCTTCTTCTTCTTCTTCTTCTGGTTTGTGCGTAGAACTATAAGGAGCTGGAGCTGCTGAGGCTGGTTTATTATGGCGGCGTGCAGCATGACATCAGGAAGGAGGTGTGGCCTTTCCTGCTGGGACACTATAAGTTTGGCATGGGCAAAAAGGACATGAGCCAGGTACGACTACCACCGTCTCTTCATGTGTCTCTTCATTTGAAAAAGAAAAAGCAATGTGTGATTTCTATTTCTATTTTCTGTGTGAAGATCGATGCAAAGATCAGCGAGCGCTACCAGCAGGTGATGCGTGAGTGGAAGGCCTGCGAGGTGATCGTCAAGCAGAGGGAGAAGGAGATGCAGTCGGCCATCTTTGCCAAGCTGTCGTCGGGCAGCAGCATCGACAGCCACGTCCTGCGACTCGTCCACAGAGACTCCACGCTCAGCAACGAGGTGAAGAACTAAAGCAAGATAAAGAACGTTTGTTTCACAGCCGAACCGAACCAACCGGTAAAACATCAACTGGAATACTTAGAGGAACGCCATCAAACTGTCTTCTGAGGCTCTCTGTGCATTCTTCTGGTCTTAAAAAGACGTTTATTTGTGTCTGGTTTAAAAAGCGTGGGAATAAATGTAAGAACAAAGAACAAAAATAAATCCTATTGTATTGACAACCTCTGTGGTGAAATCATAGCGATCAATATGCTGTGATTCACTGCCCTCTGTTCTGACGTTCCTCTCCTCTGCAGGTGTTCATGTCTGTGGATGAGCCGGATGCAGGGAGCCAGGAGACCCCCGGCGGAGAGGACGGCACCCCCACCATGACCGCCCTGGTTCCCCCCGCAGCCCAGCCTCCCGAGGAGCGCCCTCTGGTGGAGTTCGACTCCCCCGACTCGGGTCTCCCCTCCTCCAGGAACTACTCGGTGACCTCTGCTCATTCCCAGATCCTGTCCAGCATAGACGACGGTCAGAGCACGGAGGAGGAAGGGGGGGCCGGGGAGGAGGGCAGGACTTCAGGTGTGCTGGGGGGCTGCATGGGTCCTCTTACTGAGGACAGGCTGTGCAGTCAGCTGGACAAACTGGTGACCAGTGGAGCAGCTACAGAGACGATATCACCGTCGCTCTCCTCATACACGGTGTGTACAGTGTTTGAATAGGTCTGTTCACGTCACCGTTTACTGATCTGTAGTCTGCAACGAGCGGGCGAAACCGTGACTTAAAGGCCAAAGAAAACTGTGATTTACACACTGCTAATGCTGCCGACTATGTTTTCTTTATGCAGATCGAGCTGCTGGACACGGTCGCCCTCAACCTCCACAGGATAGACAAAGACGTGCAGCGCTGCGACCGCAACTATTACTACTTCACCTCGGCCAACCTGGAGAAACTACGCAACATCATGTGCAGGTTTGTAGAAGAAGGAGATCCTTCAATTAAAACTGCTAAAGTTGTGTGTGTATATATACTGTATATTATATATATATATATATATATATATTTATATACTTTATGTATCAAAAGGGAGTTTGATCTCTAACAATGGTTTGTATCTTATTAGTGCATCCAGTGTTTTATATGTGAAAATAAAATGTAAAAATAAAACTGTATTCTAAAATTGTGTGGTTGAATCATTCAAGTTCAACCTCTGGAAGACACACAGTCTTTGAATGAGATTTGTTGGCTGACGTTTGTCGTGCGTCTCCTCCTCGTCTGCAGCTATGTGTGGGAGCATTTAGAGATCGGATACGTTCAGGGCATGTGTGACCTGCTCGCTCCGCTCATGGTCATCCTGGATGATGGTGAGGACAAAGAATCTTCTTTATGTCTCTGTAATTGTCATTGTAAAGTAGCCCCAGTAGCTGCTACAGAATTGAAACTAAAATGCCTAATTCATTTAAACTTTTAACTGGTTGTGAGTTAGTCTCAGATTAATCCTGATCCTCAATTTCAAATAGTATTTGTTGCTGAAAAACAGAAAGAAATGAGAGAGAGTGTGCGTGCTGTCCGGGCTACATGAGCCTTTGTTCTTCCTCTGTGTGTCAGAGTGTTTGGCCTACAGCTGTTTCACTCAGCTGATGAAGAGGATGAATCAGAACTTCCCTAATGGTGGAGCCATGGACACTCACTTTGCCAACATGAGGTCACTGATCCAGGTGACCGATTACTCTTACTGTGTGTGTGTGTGTGTGTGTGTGTGTGTGTGTGTGTGTGTGTGTGCGTGTGCGTGTGTGTTGACGTTCTCTCTGCTCTCCCTCTGATGTCAGATTCTGGACTCGGAGCTGTTTGAACTCATGCAGCAGAATGGAGATTACACTCACTTCTACTTCTGTTACCGCTGGTTCCTGCTGGACTTCAAGAGAGGTGAGCTCATCCTTTACCCTCACTGCCCTGTAGTTTCCAACTCATCGAGTTTAGTCTGCTTTAAAGCTGCGTTAAGTCGTTTTGACTCGTGATCACGGTCACACTAAAAATGCGTTCATGCTCAACACGCTGGTTCGTTGCATTATTCTCCGAAACACCAGAGGACGTAGCTTCAGATTAGTGATAGAACATATAATTAACATATGAATTATGTTGTATTATTATAGATTAAGCAACCTGATAGTACATACATTTGTTAAGATTAGCCCCACCTTCACGAGATGCAACATCAAAGTGATTCTTTGCATTAAGAAGTATATACCCTTTATTTGATATATATTATTGTGAAATGGCTTGTTCTGCATAGTGAGTACTTTTACTTTTGGCACTTTATTTTGGATTCTAATACTTATGCACTTTTATACAAGTACTAAAGTGCATGACTTTTACTTGTATTGGAGTATTTCTGCACCATTGCTTCTTAAAAAACACTGATTGAAGAGTCAATATGCTGTCTATAAACATGTGTTGTGTGTGTGTGTGTGTGTGTGTGTGTGTGTGTGTGTGTGTGTGTGTGTGTGTGTGTGTGTGTGTGTGTACAGAGCTTCTGTACGAGGATGTGTTTGCGGTGTGGGAGGTGATCTGGGTGGCTCCCAGGATTTCCTCGCAGCACTTTGTCCTCTTTCTGGCCTTGGCCCTGGTCACAGTTTACCGTGAGATCATCATGGACAACAACATGGACTTCACTGACATTATTAAGTTCTTCAATGGTAAGAAACACGCATGACTGTGTACTGTTTATGTCAGAGTCATTTTATTATAGTGTGTGATAATAAAGTCGTAGTATATTGTGCCATATATGGTGAAGTTGTCATAAAAACATTATAAAATGTTTTGTTATAGTATGACACAAAAAGTTGTAAAAAATAGTATGACATAATAATGGTTCGATTAGTTAGCTAAAGTAGCCAATGAATAGATGGTTGAAATAATTAGCTAAAGTAATGATAAATAGTTTAAATAGTTAGCTAAAGTACTGATAAATAGTTAGCTAAAGTAATGATAAATAGTTAGCTAAAGTAATGATAAATAGTTTAAATAGTTAGCTAAAGTACTGATAAATAGTTAGCTAAAGTAATGATAAATAGTTAGCTGAAGTAATGATAAATAGTTAGCTAAAGTAATGATAAATAGTTAGCTAAAGTAATGATAAATAGTTAGCTAAAGTAATGATAAATAGTTAGCTAAAGTACTGATAAATAGTTAGCTAA
Source organism: Leptoclinus maculatus (assembly GCA_032191485.1). Lineage (NCBI taxonomy): Eukaryota > Metazoa > Chordata > Actinopteri > Perciformes > Stichaeidae > Leptoclinus > Leptoclinus maculatus. The sequence goes on from JAVDOI010000166.1 coordinate 206,061, forward strand.
AGTAATGATAAATAGTTAGCTAAAGTACTGATAAATAGTTAGCTAAAGTAATGATAAATAGTTAGCTGAAGTAATGATAAATAGTTAGCTAAAGTAATGATAAATAGTTAGCTAAAGTAATGATAAATAGTTAGCTAAAGTAATGATAAATAGTTAGCTGAAGTAATGATAAATAGTTAGCTAAAGTAATGATAAATAGTTAGCTAAAGTAATGATAAATAGTTAGCTAAAGTAATGATAAATAGTTAGCTAAAGTAATGATAAATAGTTAGCTAAAGTAATGATAAATAGTTAGCTAAAGTAATGATAAATAGTTAGCTAAAAGTACTGATAAATAGTTAGCTGAAATAATGATAGTTAGCTAAAGTAATGATAAATAGTTTAAATAATTAGCTGAAGTAATGATAAATAGTTAGCTAAAGTAATGATAAATAGTTAGCTGAAGTAATGATAAATAGTTAGCTAAAGTAATGATAAATAATTAGCTAAAGTAATGATAAATAGTTGAAATAGCTAAAGTAATGATAAATAGTTAGCTAAAGTAATGATAAATAATTAGCTAAAGTAATGATAAATAATTAGCTAAAGTAATGATAAATAGTTAGCTAAAGTAATGATAAATAATTAGCTAAAGTAATGATAAATAATTAGCTAAAGTAATGATAAATAGTTGAAATAGCTAAAGTAATGATAAATAGTTAGCTAAAGTAATGATAAATAGTTAGCTAAAGTAATGATAAATAGTTAGCTAAAGTAATGATAAATAGTTGAAATAGCTAAAGTAATGATAAATAGTTAGCTAAAGTAATGATAAATGGTAGAATGATAGAAAGACTAAGAGACCAAATCGGATAGGAACATGACGAGTGGTGTGAAGGGGTATTTATGAAGAGGTGCTTATCTGGTTGGGCTGTGAGGGAAACACTGGTGCAGCTTACCTGCTCAAACCTGCAGGAAGGCCTGTTCTTATGCACAAATGTTCCCTAATGAACATGAGGCAGCAACAAGTCTTGAAAAGAGGCAGGAGCACTTAAGAACCACGTCTACACTGCATATCCATCATTCTAAAGACTCCTGTGTGCTTTAACAAACTAGTTGAAACAATGTGTTGTCCAACGATGTTGAAAGAATAAAGTGCTGATGCCTCCAAACAGCCCCACTCGAAGGTCTTCTCTCTAACAGTGTGTCTGATCCACAGAGATGGCTGAGCGTCACGATGTCCAGCATATCCTGAAGGTAGCACGTGAGCTAGTGCACAAAGTCCAGTCTCTGATGGACAACAAGTGACTATAGAGGAATGGGAGGAGGAGGAATGGGAGGATGCAGAGGGGTCCAACTACAGGACCCTCGGCTCCTCCTCTCATCCCTCAGAGAGACCAGAGTGTTTCCAGGTCTCCTCCCTGCCCAGGTGAAGGCCCCTGGAGGTCGGGGCTGGACGCGGCGGCTCGGCTCTGGAGCTCGGCCCTCGTTCTGTTTACATTTTACCTTCACATGGAATGCCCCTGGTGTCCGTTCAGACATGTGGATTTGTCTGCATGCTTGTGAGTTTGATCACACTGTCAACACATCCTTGAGTCCACTCCCCCCCCTCAGTCCTTCAGAGCTCGGGTGCATGAAAACACACACACACTGCGAAACACATCGGCGCTGTCAATACTCCAGTTTTCTAGTGTCCTACCCCCCCACCTCCCTTTTTCCTGACTCTGAACCAGAACCTGTTGGATGCTTGTAAGAAAGGCTTCTCAGTTTTGTAACGCAGGATTTACATACGACATTGTCAGAGGAGTAGAAGACTTAGCCACGAAGAAGTTTTAGTGACCAAATGGACTGTGCCAACTACCTTTTTTCCATGAGTGTTTTCTACCAACAAGCATGTGTGTTTTTACCCCTTACTCCTTTTCTCTTTTCTTTTTTGTCCAAGAGTTTATCACACAAATGTTGCCTTTATCAGTAACAGCCCAAGGTACTTGGTTGCACTTTTTTTGTGAGGACTTCCTTCACGGTGCCTGTGAAAGGCCTCACCTTGAGGGCCGGAGGCGTCGCTAGGGGCCAAACTGTTGAGAAACTCGTGATGAATTGCAGCCATGTTTCCTGATTTAATCCTCGTTAAAGACAGAAGAAACGCGGCAGCAGAGCACAACAGTAAAGACAAAAGCACACCGGCCTTCCTCCTGACTTTAATATTACTCTGTCTTGTAGCACCATAGTTTTGGTTCAAGCTAGTTTTTAAGGATATGTTAACAATAAACATCTTAAAATGACGCAGTTTTTAACCAAAAAACTTAGTTAAAATAATTCAGTGTTATCCAACACCTTTTGGACTATTATGTTGGGAAATAAAAACACTTTAAAACATACTTTCAAAGAAATGATACGACTCTCAGAAACGATTTGAATTGTTTGTAGCTTGTCAAAGTTTAAAAAGGACGCTGAGCTGAGAAACACTGACTGATTTGATAAGATGAAATATTCCAATAAATCGAGTATTAGCGTTATTATAGATTTGTGTTTGGTAAGAGGAAGTAGACACATCCGGCTGAGAGAAGAACGGGACAAGACTATGAAACATGATGAAAAGAAAGTAACAGATTTATTATATTCATAACGTCTCTACGTCACTCCTCTTCAGTCCATATATGGTCACTTCCTGTTCACTGGTTGCAAAAAGCCAAGATGGCGACGGCCAAATCGTCAAACTCGAGGCTTCAAAACATCAGTCAACAAACCAATGAGTGATATGAGTGATACGACTACATCCACTTCTTATTTACAGTCTATATAAAAGACACTACACACACAATACTTGTTTATTAGGATACATTAATTGGAAAAATCTAAATTTGACCAGCCTTGTCCTATTTCCTTCGTAACGAGAGACAAACATGCTCACTGATCTGAAGACTTTCTTATTGCATTCAGCAGTGCTGTCGGGAAAAGTGGTTGCAATGGTCCGTGTTTTCTCTTCCTGCCTCTGAAAATCAAACACGCTTGGATTGGATAGGTCTAAACAACAAATCTGAGAAGAAGCTGCTCTTAATGCCAAACTCTCTCTAGTGTTCAGCGAATCAGTATTTACAGTAACAGCACAGAGTCCGTTCATGTTTTGCATCCTAAGGGAGTCTTTGAAATGTTTTGATACGTCAGTGTGTGACCCTTTACCTCCACCCTTCCTCGTCTCCTTAAAAAAAAAAATGTCCCAACACGGCTGCATACGATTGGTCATCCAGCACGGACCTGCACCTGTGATTCAAGTGCCAAGAGTCTTCCCCCAATCCTGAAAGTGTACTGTAGTCATCCGGCTCTCTGATTCGCTAGTTTGATCCCAGGAACGGACGGCGGTGAGGCCGTACCTCGCTGCGGCCTCACCGCCCGTCACCACCCTGCCGCCACGGCGTCGGAGGAGGAGGGTCGCCGGGGGGGAAACCGGCCCCCGAAAGCAGAGCTTTTTCTTCCAATCAGGATGTTGTGTACCAAAGCCTTGAAACAGCCCCCTCTGTGGCATGACGACAATGTGCAATTTCATACTGCATCTTGAAGACTGACTGTTTACTATGTGTGTAAAATATTTTTGAAAATGGTAATCTTGGATTCTTTAACTACTGTGCAATTTCTGTCATTTGAGAAAATTCATCAAAGTCTATATTGCTGTAAATACGAACCGAAAGCCCAATATTTCTATGAAGACAGTCGGAACATATATATATATATATAACTTATTTTGAGATCTATTTTTTATGTTGGTTTTAGCAGCACTAGTTGGAGGTGTATACTGTGCAGAAATGCAGAATGTGTGCAGACTATGTTACACGTTGACTGTTAAGTGTTCTTTCTCAATGTTGTGCACTGACTTCAAAATTTCAAATTTCTATTTATTAAGAGAAACAATGATTGCATTGCTGAATATGTATTGGTAAGGATGTATCTTTTGCCTTGAATGTAATGTATTATTAAATAAGAGGTTGTTCATTATTGGGCTTCTCTTTTCATTTGAACTTATTATCTATGACTCTTACGTTCCTTTTGTTTATAATCGTTCACGTAATCAATATCTGATATCTAGTATCTTTGCTATTTAAACGTTTTTAAATGTAATAGTGTTGCACTGCCCCCAAGTGGCCAAAGAAATAAATCAATGCAGGTTTAAAATAAATCTAAATTATTCTAATGTGTGATAGAAGGAGCCTATGCATTTTTTTTAATAACATAATTTGATCAGATAATCCAAAAAAGTAAAAAAAAAGTCTTACATTTTTCTTGATGAAACACTAAACTATGACTGTTAACCTTTAATGACATGTTATAGTATGACTTTTCATAAAATAAAGTTCCATGAGATTCTATGATATAACATGCTATGACTTTGTTTTTCATACGATACTACTAATTTTTATATATTTTATAGACATAATTACAGCGGCCATGAGGGTCAAAACATGTCAGGAATACAGAAAACACATTTCACAAAACACCTTGACATTTCACAAAATAAAACAGTTTGGAAAAAAAGACTGACAATCAGCAAAGAGGAATCATTGTTGAATATGTACCTACATTTTCTGCTTGATGTCTCATTTTAATGTTATACTATACTATGACTTTTTTTTTTACTTTTTTCAACTTACTGAAAACGTAAATATCTCAATATTGTTAGAAGGACCGAGTTTCTGAACAGATGCTTATTGACATTTCTGTACGTCAGCACAAAGTTACTGATCCAAACTCAATTTTACCTTCATGCACGCAAACAATCAAAGGTAACTTAATTTCCAACCAATGAGAGCCCAATCTTCAGGATTTACTTCCTGGATGGATCGATACAAATAAAAGGCACAAACTGACAAACATTTTACTGCGCATGCGCTGTACCCCAACGACTTTCTCTTCAACCATTAGTTATGACTGAGAAGTTCAGTAACCGTGAAACTCGCGCGAGCTAAAGCCGTTAGCCGACCGTTAGCCCACCACAGGTGTTTTGTGACTTCGTTATCGATCGTTACGTGATCATTAATGGCGGATTAGCGGGCTAATACAGGAATATGAAGAGGTCGGCTGAGGACAATATGCTCACCGCCCTGGTCTGCGGAGCTGCGGTGTTTCCGGGGCTTTTCTACGGCTTCAGGAGATTCCTACGACGCAGTTTCACAGGCTGGAGTGAAGCCGACGTGGTGCGTGTCAGCGAGAGGTATCGGGTCACCTAACGTTAACCCCTTTAAACAATGCGTCACTTTAAAGAATGTCTTGTTTATCTATCAATCTACCCAACAGTTTACGCCAAGAGTCAATATTTAGCTAGCTGGAACGTTACTAAATTATTTAGCCGTTTGTTTGTTAATATGGGAGCACGGGGGAACCAGAACCAGGACTGACCCGGGTCAGAGTCTCTGGTGCTCAGGAAGCACTACCACTTTCGTCCACTAGGCACCGCCAAAAGCAACACAAACGATACTTTATTAATCCCGCTGTTTCGCTACAGCAGCAAATAAAAATAAGAGTAAAAAAAGATTTAAATTTAAAATGCACAATATATATTTAATGAAAATAACAGTAAAAATATTAAAGATAAAATGAACAATATATATACACAATGAAATAGACTAATATTAAAATTAACTAACTAAACAATAGTGCAACGATTTAAACAAACACACAAACAGTGTAACGGTGTTATCGTTGTAATGAAAGTTCCACTTTCATATTTTATGAGTTAGACTATTGGTGACGATAGGCAAGACACCAAATACATTTGCATGTATCGTTTAATTTATATACAATTGTCCAGTTTTCTTTTTTGTGCATAACAGACTACAGAAAGTATTGATCATGTTTCCTCAGACTGGTGTCCTCCATACACGCATGTTTGGCGACAGCAGCTGGAGTCACAGTTGTAACATCCTGCAGGAATGTGATGACTGACAGGTAGGAGTCATTTAAGAAATACTCAGAATATTTGACTTTTACAATCAGTAAAAAGCTTATTGTGTGCATATTAACAAAGATAATTAAGTGGGAATGCTCGCTGTCTCACCATGCAGTCACTGGCTGGTCAATGCGTTCGTCTCGTTCGGAGCTCCCTACATGGTCTACGACATCTACGCCATGTATCTGAGCCACTACCACACTCAGAGGGTCACAGGACACTCTCTTCAGACCCTGAAGGCCTTCCTCGTGAAGGACTGGATGATAGTCCTCCATCACCTGGTGCTGGTGCTCATCTTCCTGCCCATCACTCTGGTGAAGTGTCTCTTATATATGAGTGATTTGATATGAACACACATACAGTGAAGAGGCTGAGTGAGTGTGCTGACTGTGCGGTGTGTTCTGGTTTCTAGTTTTTCAGGAGAGGGCTGGGAGATTTCTTCATCGGCTGCCTTTTAACCACAGAGTTCAGCACTCCTTTCGTCTCTTTAGGAAGGATTCTCATCCAGGTAAACTATACAGACGACATAAATAAAGCCTTTCAATGAGGATGTGATCATCCACCATGAAGGTTGTTACTTGTTATTTGTTTTGGATTAAAACACTTTACATTTAGCCGTTTATGTTGTTAGTATCATGTTAGCATGTTAGTATCATGTTAGCATGTTAGTAGCATGTTAGTAGCATGTTAGCATCTGTATTTGCTGTCCGCTTTGTTTCTTAGCCACCTCTCTGAGTGTGTAACGCAGATTTAAAGTGTCAGTTTTAGAACAACCATTATTCCCTTCTTCCACCATCTTGTTTCACATTCTTCACTAAATCTCTTCCCTCTCACCGCTGACCTCCAGCTGGGCCTCGACGACACCCGTCTGCACAGAATCAACGGCATCGTCGTCCTCCTGAGCTTCTTCACGTGTCGGATCCTGATCTTCCCCTTCATGTACTGGATGTACGGCCGGCAGTTTGGGGTTCCCCTCCACAGGGTGGCCTTCCACCTCCCGCTGCACTGCAACCTGGGTAACCTGGTGATCCTGGCTCCTCAGGTGAGCTGGTTCATCATGCTGCTGAAGAAGGCCATCAGACTGTACCTGAGACAGAAGAGAGGGACGGGAGACAAAGCCAGAACGAAGACACACTGACCCGTTCATACGACGACCTGGTTCACAGAGAGACCAAAGAAACAACCACCGCTAGTGAGAGAATCTAAGTTAAGTAGTAATTATGAGGAGAACATTTTATTAGAATTTTATTTTTATATTTTGAGTAATAAATGTCAAACTTCTTTCAATCAAAATTAAATTCTATTTATTCTCAAAATGTAACTTTTTCAGAGAAACTTTAACTTTATTTTTGAAATATTGACAATAAACCAAATAGCCTCAAACTTTCTTTAAAATGTTTATATTTTATATACTTTATTCTCAGATAATTCCCCGTGTCTCTAATATATCATATACAGAAATGCACTACATCATTATGGGATGTGTTGTCAGCTGTTTTGTGACAAAGCTTTTACTAGTTGCAGAGAATATTTTTTGTACAAATAAAACTCTTTTTACTCGTCAATTGTATTAAATCATGTATTTATAGTGGTTCTGTGCTCCTGTAGGATACATTTTATAATTTAAAGTTACTACAGGGCTTTTTGTTTCCTTGTGTAGATCATATAGAGGCATCAGTATTATATTTAAACTGATTCATATCCAGGTAAACTTTAAATTAATGCTCCTAACTGGTTTAATTTCAGGGCATAAATGAATAATACTGAGACAAAACTAAAAGATGTTTGCTTTGACAAATCGGCTTTTTATTCACTCAAATGCATCACTTTGTAGTAACTTAAGTTAGCTAAGTGCAGAGAATGACTAACAGAAATCATATCCTTGATTCATCAGCAAACATGATCAAAAGGGAGCATTTGATAAATCATCTTGTGTCTCGAGCCTCGGTTAAACGTTCGGATCTTCTCGATCGTGCATGAAAAACAAAGAAAAGAAAATCCCTCTTCAAGCTGCCGATGACACGAGCTGAGCGATCTTCTGCCGCAGGACGGCCTTCATGTCGTGGTCCTGCAGGTTGTCCGTGATGGTGGAGAAGAAGTGTCGCGTGTTGTCGCTCTCCAGCGGGCTGCTGCTGCGTGGGAAGGCGGCCATGACGGCCTCGTAGTGGCTGAGGATCTCCAGACTGGAGAGGAACAGCGGCTCACTCTGACCTCCTGGCATCATCACCTGGGAGGAGGACATTATACCTGAGACTATCATCTGGATTTAGGAAAAGTAATACATCAGAGGAGTCTGTTGTTATATATTGAGAGCTACGTGACCTTTAGCTCATCCTTCCAGCCAATCAGAATCTAGACTTATTAGACAGGATGTATATAAGAGGTGATGTCACTCTTTGGGTTGTGGACTGATGTTTTGAACCCTCGAGTTCTGCATTTTGGCCGTCGCCATCTTGGCAATCAGTAAACAGGAAGTGACCATATCTGGTCTGAGGAGGAGTGACGTAGAGATTCTTACCTGGATGTGCTGAACATGGCAGAAGAGCTGGCTGAGTACAAACAGGACCTCTTGGGAGGGAAACCCCTCCACCTCCTCCTCCATGTGGGACTCCTTTGATGTCACAGGAGAGCCTCCTGCTCGTTGAAGGTCTTTGGACATTTTCGGAGCTTTGATTGGAGTGCAGGAAGGATCGGAGTCTCTAGACGCCGGTGTTTTCGGAGGCGTTGAAGCGGAGACGTTCAACGCTGCAGATGAAGGAAGAGGCAGCTTGGCTCTTACCGAGTTCATCACCTCCCTCACCGCGTGGGCGTAGAGTCGGCAGACGTGCGACCAGCCGTCCGCCGACAGCCAGTGGGAGCAGCTGGACCCGCAGAGCAGCTGGAGGACCCGGAGCAGGAGGACGGACAGACGGAGATCGCACGAGAAGCTCCTCAGATCCAGCAGAGGCAGATAGTCCACGTACTCCAGAGAGAAGGGCACGTGGAGGCGACCCGAGGCGATCAGCTCCCTCAGGACTCCCAGCAGTCTGGTCCACTGGGAGACGGAGCACCAGGGCAGGGTCTGGGTCAGAGCCACCAGCAGGCCTTTGCTGAACATGCCCACGTGGTCCGGCCGGCGCTGGTCCAGGGAGAGACGGGACAGCATGGTGGACCGCAGGGAGTCGGACGCGGAGCAGCACTCCATCCAGGCCAACAGACCGGTTCCCTGTCCATACTGAGGCAGGTCTGAGCCCAACCACTCCTACAGAGAGGGAGGCGACAGGAACAGAGATGTGTTAGCAGGAGTGGTGAGGTACGGGCTGCAGGGGCGGAGCCACACGCTGTAAACATTAAAGGCTCAGCCCAAACCTATGGAGAGTCCGAGGGGAGATTTTTATTCACATTTACAGCAGATATATGTTCTATTTCTCAAGACATTTGATAACATAATGCCTCCTCTCCCTCTGGATGTATTCATGTCCTAATAATGCACATTACTAACGTAACACCTCCTGCTACTACTATTATTAGTGTGAGTCACATTTCTACTACTGTTAATATTACTACTTTTATTATACTCTCTGGTAGAGACCTGTCAATCACAGTAAGCCCCGCCCCTAAAGCATACCCTGCTTTATGCTCTGTTTGACTCTAAATGGACCATAATTTACTAAATGAACATCATGCTGTATTGAAGAAGACTTGAAACTAGAGATTGAGACCATAAACTCATGTTTACAATGTTTACTGAGGTAATAAATCAAGAGAGAAGTAGAGTCATTTTCTCATAGACTTCTATACAACCAGAGGAGTCGCCCCCTGGTGGACAGTAGAGAAGATGCAGGTTTCCAGCACCGTAAATTCAACTTTACATCTGTTTATTTGAGATAAACGGTATCAATGCACGATGATACCGTGACGTCTTTGATCTCATTGCACCTGAAGAGGATGAGTTCCTACCTGCTCAGGTAGATCACACACCGTCAGCAGAGACGAGGGAACCTCGTTTTTGAAGTGTTCCCCCCAAACGGGCTTCAGGTGGAAGCGAACGGTCCAGTCCAGCTTCCCCGTTTTCTTGTAGAGCCAGAACAGAGCTCTGGACCAGCGGCTGGGGGCCGCCGCCACCTCGGCTCCCACCACCCCCCCCAGTGAGGTCAGCACCGACACCAGCAGCTCCTTGGTGTCCATGGACCAGCGGGCGACGCCGTCCTCCGGTGGCTGCTCCCAACACCTGGCACAGGTTTAGATGGATACGTGTTGAGATCAAGTAACAGACGGTATGAGGATCTGGATCGAACGCCGAGAGGAGACGCGTCTCACTAACCTGAGAGTCTGGTTGTGCAGCTGAGCCAGAACATAGAGGAGAGGAAAGGGAGAGCAGTCCAACACCCAGTGAGGACACGAGGCCGCATCCTGGACGTCCACAGACAGAGCGGTCTGGAGAAGACGCAGACTCAGTTCTACATCAGAGGAGCTTTGACCTGAAAGAATACAGAAGAACGTTGGAGCAGACGGACATAATGTAAACAAACATGTTAACAAGGAAAACAACTCATTTACTTTAAACTTGCTTTTCTTTTTCTAAGACCAACGTCATAATTAAGAATGTGTTTGAGTTGCATTTGTTATTCACAAATTATTTAATTTAGTGCAAAATGAATAGTGCATTTATTCTAAAGTCTGAGCTCGAGTCTCATTCTCAATAGTAAGATGTGTTCTAATGAATTCATTAAAAAGGCTAATGTCAGCATCACCATGATCGACGTTAAACGGCATTGATAGTTGTATCAGTGCACTTAAAAACTGAAAGATTAAAAGCAAATAAATGACATTACAACAGTAAATGACGTTTAAGAAGAAGAGCTGCATTAGTTTAAAAGCAGGACTATGTGAGGACACTCACCCGTAGTGGAGATGTTCGGCAGGACGAAGACGTTCACGACCTGCTGAGGAGTCAGGAAGCTTTGCCTCCTTTCTTCTCCTCCTCCTCCCTCGACCGGCGTCATCAGCAGACCCAGATACTGGAGGAGCTGCTCCTTCTCGTTGGCCGACAGCGATTTGGTCCCGATGGTCTCCTGCAGACACCTGCAGAGCAGAGCGCTACCGCTCGGACCATCCTCCCCTTCGTCTGTGCTCTCTTCTGCCTCTTCGTCACTTCGAGCTTCATCTTTCCTCCCGCCGTGTCCTCGGAGTCCAGGCAGCTGCTGCAGGATTTTAGCCATAAGAGAGAACGCGCCTTTGTTGAAGATCGCCGAGTGACAACAAGACCTCAAAGTGGCTTCCGGGTTCTGAAACGCAACTCTAGCGACTAAAGAGACGGCCGTGTTCAGATTGCCCTGCGTCGTCATCGTCGCTCCGCCTCCTTGGATGAGGCAGTTGAAGGCCATGTTCAGCTCCTGTTCGAACCCTTCAGTCACGGCGGAGGGAACGGAGCAGCCGAAGAACCCCCTGCAGGACAGCCTCAACATGGCCGCCAGCGCTCCGTTCTTGTCTTTCAAGGAAAGCGCGGAAAAGATGTCTGCGACGACTTTCATCAGCTTCCTGCACCGGCTCACGTCGGCGTCCTCGCCGTGGAGTTTGCCCACGAGGGCGGAGCTCAGCTGGATCAGAGCGTCCAGCTGCTGGAAGGCCGCCTGGTTCTTCTCCAGGCAGTCCGTCCAGAGGGCGTCGTGGGCGGCCCAACTCTTCTCGCTGGCAAACAGCAGCGCGAAGTTCTGGTAGTCCTCCAGGCGGTGACTGATGATGGTCGCAGTGACCCTCATGCTCACCTCAGCGGTGCTCTCTGTGGCAGGGAACGCCAGCGACTCCAGAAAACATCTGAGTACTTTCTTCTCAGAGTCTTGATCGTCCGTTTCAGTCGTAGTTTCAGGCGCTTCCTGTAGAGCTGCCAGGACTCTTTGGACGCTCTGTTCGAGCTTAAATGCCGAGTAGCTTGGTTTAGAGCCGTCACACACATTCAGGAGCCCACTGTTCTGCCAAAACAGAGCGAGTTCTGTTACAATCGTCAGCGCTTCAGCGAGCTTCATCCTGCTGGGCTGAAACGGCGACGGCGTGCGAGACGCTCGTACGTCCCTCTGAGCCTCCTGGATAAGTTCGGGGCTCAGTTTCTCTCCGTTCTCCTCTCTGATGCCGACGACTTTAGACAGGAGGAGCATCTTCTCTTTGGTGGGAAGCACGACTGCTCGGTCTATTAGGAAGGCCGTGTAGAGAGCATCGAGAGAGATGGAGAGGGCCTGCAGGCAGAGGTCTGCTGTAGATACGTGATCTTTTAGGTCTTTAAGTGCGTGAAGGAGAACATGGAGGACATCAGCGGTCGGCGGTGATGCCGGTAGATCTGACGCATCCAGCTTCAACCTCTTGGCGGCCTGAGGGGACAGACTGGAAGACTTACACAAGAGACGCGCAAACTGTCTGGCGAACATCGTCTCTGTGTCGTCCTCTCCTCCATCTTTCTGCTCCTCTCTGCCTTTCCACAGCTCCCACCAGACCTCCAGAAAGAGCCGAACGTCATCCTCTCCGGTGGGGCTGCTCCTCACGTGCTGCACTAACCGTTCCAGCTCGGTACAGATCTGAGATTGAGGAAGAGACAGGAGGAAATGGGCAAATATCCGAGCGGCTGCCATCGACTTCACCACCTCTAGCAGGACAACGCGGTTGACCTCGGGGAGGCCGTTCTGGAGGGGGAAGAAAGGGTTCTCCCTCCAGGCCACCTCCACGTCCTCTCCGGTCTCCCCGCTCAACGCCTTCAGCCACACAGCACAGACTAAGTTCTTCATCCAGACGACAGCCGACGGAGAGGGACGACCACCGAGTTCATCCAGCCCACAGATTTCTCTGAGGGCCTCCACGACCGGACGTCCCACCCGGCTCCAGTCAGCCTTCTGAAGGGAGGACAGCGATGAGGGGAGACACAGTTTATCAGCCAGCAGGAACGCACCCTGAAGAACGGACAAATCTGGAAGTAGAAGAGAGCAGACGTCAAAGGAAAAGAGTATTTAGTTTGTTCATGTACAACTTCAGACAACGCTGGAACTTTGTAAGCTCCTACAGGGTTGTTTGATTGTTTGATTTTGGTTTTCACAATCTTCTTCTGCCCAAAAATAAATAAACAGAACAATATTATTTTAAATCTGATACTTTCTGCTGTGTTTACTATACCAAACTTAATAAATTTCCACATAAAGTTAGATTTTAAAAACAGTTTTTTATGATGCACGGCATTCATAATAAAGAGAGCAGCTTAAAATAAAACATTTTTAATTAAATGTAGCGTCACATTTCCCATAAAAGTAAGATTAGCGTGTTTTTTATTATTATTATTGAGAAAATAGCAAAAACAAACAAACAATGTATCAATTAACAAAAGTACGTAAACAAATCTAGCACAAAAATAATAGAAATACAAAACAAAAATAAATGATAAACAGACACAACAGCAGGCTGGTTGATGTGTTTTAGGTCAATATTGTATAAAAACGTTACCTTTGCTCATCTTCAACGTCATGGCTGCTGAATGTAGCTAAATGCACGTTAGCTAGTTTGCTAATTTCACTTCCGGTTTTTAATTCCCATTCACTAACGGTTCCACCGTGTGACGGTCAAACAGTCTGTCTAGTCAACTAAATCACTGGTACTGAACAAAACTCCGCAAAACATAAGAAAGTTGTCGCCATAATTCACGCGTTTTCACACGTTTTCACGTCAACTAATTCGTATAAGGCGCTTCCGCTCTTCCGCGTTAACGTGCTGAAAACAAGAGGGACCCGCTCAGGCGTCACAGCGCCACCGCAGGGTGGAGGCAGTACTGCAGGTGTACCGGTGTAACAACAGGGAGCTCAGGCGTCACAGCGCCACCGCATGATGGAGGCGGTACTGCAGGTGTGCCGGTGTAACAACAGGGAGCTCAGGCGTCACAGCGCCACCGCATGATGGAGGCGGTACTGCAGGTGTGCCGGTGTAAAAAAACAACACCGCCTTTTTAATAACGTTCACTCTATATTTTTGAACCAGATTCAAGGATATTAATCAATCTCCTGCATTTCTGCATTTTACTACTGTATTTTATTTCTTACACTGCTTTTTAATGTTTTAATGACTGTTTTTAATGTTCAATGACTGTTCTTAATTGTTTTTAAATCTCCTTTTCTTATGCCTTATGTTTTGATGCTTTTAATGGTTTTATGTGAAGCACTTTGAATTACCTTGTTGTTGAAATGTGCTATACAAATAAACTTGCCTTGCCTTGCCTTGCCTATAATTAAATAGCGCTATGAATGTTTCTGGACTCACAATAAACATGTGTTTTATCTTTGATTTTAATAATTGTATGTGTAACATGGCATACACTGGTTTACACCAAACATGTAGCCATGGAATGACTAATTTAACAATATCTACAACACAAACACTTATTGTACCATTTTTTGAATATTCAAATTTCATCATATGTTGTATGCGTTTTAAAAAAAATGTTTTGTTAGTGAAATTTGATCTGCCGACACGTGATGCAAGAGGCAGGACAAGTTTCTCTTCCTGTGAAGTGAAAGTGAAAGTAGGGTTTCAAACCGTGAACAGCTCGGTGGTGTTGTGGTGCGCGGGCGACTCGGAGAGGATTTCTACCAATGAATAGTCATGAGTCTGATCTTAAAGATACTTAGTTACTTGTGTCTATGTGCAGGTAAGTTATCGTCTTACTAGTACAGATAATACTGTACTATACTACACTAATACTGTACTATACTATACTACTCTATCTGTGTGCACTGTCCACTTGCTGCTGTGATCCTGTAAATTTCCCCACTGCGGGACTAATAAAGGATTATCTTATCTCTTATCTTATCTTACACTAATACTGTACTGTACTATACTACACTAATACTGTACTGTGCTATATTACACTAATACTGTACTGTGCTATACTAATACTGTACTGTACTGTACTATACTACACTAATACTGTACTGTGCTATATTACACTAATACTGTACTGTGCTATACTAATACTGTACTACACTACACTAATACTGTACTATACTATACTACACTAATACTGTACTGTGCTATACTACACTAATACTTTACTGTACTATACTACACTAATACTGTACTATACTATACTACACTAATACTGTACTGTACTATACTACACTAATACTGTACTGTGCTATACTACACTAATACTGTACTATACTATACTACACTAATACTGTACTGTGCTATACTAATACTGTACTATACTACACTAATACTGTACTATACTATACTACACTAATACTGTACTGTGCTATACTACACTAATACTTTACTGTACTATACTACACTAATACTGTACTGTGCTATACTAATACTGTACTATACTACACTAATACTGTACTATACTATACTACACTAATACTGTACTGTGCTATACTACACTAATACTGTACTGTACTATACTACACTAATACTGTACTGTACTATACTACACTAATACTGTACTGTGCTATACTACACTAATACTGTACTGTGCTATACTAATACTGTACTATACTACACTAATACTGTACTATACTATACTACACTAATACTGTACTGTGCTATACTACACTAATACTTTACTGTACTATACTACACTAATACTGTACTGTGCTATACTAATACTGTACTGTACTATACTACACTAATACTGTACTGTGCTATACTACACTAATACTGTACTGTGCTATACTACACTAATACTGTACTGTGCTATACTAATACTGTACTATACTACACTAATACTGTACTATACTATACTACACTAATACTTTACTGTACTATACTACACTAATACTGTACTGTACTATACTACACTAATACTGTACTATACTATACTACACTAATACTGTACTGTGCTATACTACACTAATACTTTACTGTACTATACTACACTAATACTGTACTGTACTATACTACACTAATACTGTACTATACTATACTACACTAATACTGTACTGTACTATACTACACTAATACTGTACTATACTACGCTAATACTGTACTGTACTATACTACACTAATACTGTACTATACTACGCTAATACTGTACTGTACTATACTACACTAATACTGTACTATACTACACTAATACTGTACTGTGCTATACTACACTAATACTTTACTGTACTATACTACACTAATACTGTACTGTACTATACTACACTAATACTGTACTATACTATACTACACTAATACTGTACTGTACTATACTACACTAATACTGTACTATACTACGCTAATACTGTACTGTACTATACTACACTAATACTGTACTATACTACGCTAATACTGTACTGTACTATACTACACTAATACTGTACTATACTACGCTAATACTGTACTGTACTATACTACACTAATACTGTACTATACTACACTAATACTGTACTGTGCTATACTACACTAATACTTTACTGTACTATACTACACTAATACTGTACTGTACTATACTACACTAATACTGTACTATACTATACTACACTAATACTGTACTGTACTATACTACACTAATACTGTACTATACTACGCTAATACTGTACTGTACTATACTACACTAATACTGTACTATACTACGCTAATACTGTACTATACTATACTACACTAATACTGTACTATACTGTAACCAAGAATGTAAAAAAAAAAGACTAGAGGCACCCTCACATGCTTCTAATCATAGAGTAAAACTATTCTATATTGTTATACTGCAATACACTCTGCTATAGTAGCCTACAGTATTCCACACTGTACTGTATTACAGTAATACTTTACTATACTGTACTATATTATACTGTACTGTACCTAAGAATGTCCAAAAAACACTGGAGGCACCCTCATGTGCTTCTAGTAAGGATCCTTAAGTAAAAATGTATTTATTATTTAACTTATTTTTCTGCAATACTATAGTAGCCTACAGTATGCCACACTTTACTGTGCTATAGTAATACTATACTGTACTACATAACAGTCGCTTTTATCCAAAGCGACTTACAATTCAGATTCTATCACATTATACACCGTCTCACTAGACTGACTCTGTGTCTCTCTCAGGTGTGCAAGGTGTCCACCAGGTGTCATGGCTGCCCTGTAAGTTCACAGATGAGCACGTGTTTATGAACGATGGTCTCACTGAGACTCAGCACATCCACAGGGAGGCCATGCTGCAGTTTGGTCAAGCAGGAGACCCTAACCATAACCCTAACCCTAACCCTGTTAATCCACACGCCATCACTTTCCTGATCACCGGTAAGTCCTGCGTCTCATGGGAGTAACACACGGAAAGAGATGTTGTGTATTCTAACGGGTTCTGGTCCAGGTTCTAAGTTGGACCTGCGGCGGTTCGTCGAGGATGCTGAAGCGGAGCAGTTAGACTGCGAGCTGCGGAGGTACAGCACCGAGGGGATCTACGTCCGCTGGCCTTTCAAGGGGGGGCAAGAGTACAACCGCTGGTTCATCTGCATTCTCAAACACGCCAAGTTCACGGTCACGGGCTTCCTCAGACACCCGGCGGACGAACCGCCCCCAGGACAGCAGGACTACCGCAGCTGGCCCGCCATCGGGGACAGAGAGACTCTCACCACATCAGGTAAAACCACAACAACAACGGGCCTCATGCGAGAACCACTCAGTACCAACAGACTCGTTTTTGAGCGACTTGTTCACCAATTTTCTCTGAGGTACTACTTTTTAAAATACAAAATTTTACAAGATTATCATGATAACGTTATAATTCACCTTCGCTCATTTCTAATACTCGTTTTCACTGAACAGAGCTTGAACTTATAATCATCACAGTGATGATGTACTATAGCAACATCAGTCCCATATCTCACATTAATACGAGCCCGTTTTCATGTGTCTCTGTGTCCACAGTCGCCATGGTCATTAAAACACAGTCTCCGTCGGTGAGAGCCGGCCTGGGCTCCCAACAAAAGCTCCACTGCCAGTTTGCCGTCGACCACAAAGCACCCAAAGTGACGGTGGAGTGGCACCGGCAGCATCATGGAGAAAGAACCAGACTCTTCAGTTATAACGGCCACACGGGACGGAGCGAGGGCAGCGGCGTCTGGCAGAGGAGCCTAGCGGGCGGGGACGCTTCCTACAACCTTCCCTTCACCAAGATGACGAGCGAAGGGACCTACATTTGTTCCGTGTCAGTGATTCCGCTGTTCGTCACTCTGGATATCAGTCTGCACATCGAAGGTGAGGAAGAGCCCGATCGCAACCAGGGCGGCAACCTCCGGTTCTGATGAGTGAAGCCGAAGCTTCATGTGTTAAACCTGCATTCTCTCTAGTGTCCACCAGGGGGCGACTCCTCTGGTTGTATAGAAGTCTATGAGAAAATGACTCTACTTCTCTCTTGATTTATTACCTCAGTAAACATTGTAAACATGAGTTTATGGTCTCAATCTCTAGTTTCAAGTCTTCTTCAATACAGCATGATGTTCATTTAGTACATTATGGTCCATTTAGAGTCAAACAGACCATAAAGCAGGGGATGTTCTGAAATAACTACATGATGATGAATTGTAAAAAGTCTAAATTCATTGATGACTTTAAGGACACAGCGTCACGCGAATATCTCCCTCGAGTTGAAATATTTCAACAAATTTCGCGCCTACTCACATCCATTCACTTCTTTGCACTGACTTTGTCTTTATCTCGTCGCTTGAAAAATTGGAACACAGCATAAGGCTGCAATCTGGATCCCTCAAATATTTTGATTGATTGACTAAACGATTATTCTATAAACTGTGAGAAAATAGTGGAAAAAACATCCATCACAGTTTCCTAGAACCCAAGGTGATGTCTTCAACAGCCAATAGACGTGACTCTCCCTCTTATGAAGTGGATTTTCCACACAAACATCTTGAGTCAAACTCATAATAGAAAACCTTTTGCTGCTTGAGAAACCTTTTACTCCCCCCTCTCCTCAGAGCCTCCCCGTGTCTCCCTCAACATTGGACCCGCTCTCTCGCTGCAGGAGGGCGGCTACCAGAAGGTTTCCTGCGACGCGGAGCGCTACTACCCTCTGGACGTGGAGATCGTTTGGTACGTCCTGGACGTCCAGGACGTCCAGGACGCGGCGGCGGCGGGCCGGAGGGTGGGCGTCCTGCTGTACAGCCACAAACACAACCAGGACAACACCTACTCGCTGACGGCCTTCTTCTACCTCGAGGCGTCCCTCAAGGACTCGGGGAAACAGTACACGTGCAGCGTCTCCCATCGGTCCCTGAGGATGCCCATCAGAAAGAGCTTCGTCCTGACTGTTGAGGGTGAGTGGAGGTCGCTTGCAGTACCGCCAGCTACCACACGGCGGCAGCAGAGGAACGCACCCGACTCCTGACCTCCATGTTTGTTTGTTTTCTCTGCTCAGAGCCAAGCAGCTGGATGTATAACCTGTTCTTTGGCTTCGGGGTGGTGATACTGGTGGTCGTCCTGTTTGTGATGCTGCGTTACCTGTACTCAGGTGAGTGTGCAGACCCTCTTATATTCTAAGCTGCTGTCATAACGAGAACAACCTTTATTTAGGATAAGATAGAACTTTATAAATCCAGAAGGAAATTCTTGTGGCAGAGTTTGATCAAAGATTACAACAAAACACAATATAGTAAGATTATAAAACATATATGAACAATGTAGAATACCAACTGTTAACTGTGCCTGATAGAAACAATAGAAACGTAGTAAATGAAAGAATAACGACCGTGTTCATATTATTTTGTTATATCAAAGATGCCTGAAAAAGTAATTTTCATTTATTTTCTCCACAGCGATAAAACAAGCAGTGCTGGTAAGATGATATGAAAACAAAACCCAGAATGATTTATCAAATGTCATTAATGCAAAACAATATTTAATCTCTATGGTGTGTGTGTGTGTGTGTGTGTGTGTGTGTGTGTGTGTGTGTGTCCTGAGCAGAAGAAGCCATACTGAGCAGACAAACACCAGTGATGCTGACTCTCCTCCTCACTCGCTCATTTTTTATTTAGAATGTCTCAGACGTTTGACGTTTGTTTGTTTTTTTGAAGGTGATTTTCGGTTTCTATGAAACTGAGTGTTTGTTTCTTTGCTGCTTTGATTTAAACTTGATGTTGTAAAGTAAACGATTGGTATTCTGGATGAACAGCAACACAAATTATTGAACTGGTGAAAATGCAACAATCAGTTTAAAGGTATCTGCTTTGTCTCAGTGCGCCATCTGGTGGGCCTCGGGTGTACTTCCAAAGGGTTTGTTCAAATTATAAAAAAAGCTATTTTTTATCTAAATTTGTTGAAGAATTCACATAAATCCACTAAAAACATCAAATTTAATTGCATAATTTAAATGAGTTACGTTTGAATATCACCATGCCAATCACTACACATCCACATGTTTTTGCCATGTTAGCTAGTTAATAATTGTTGGAGCTATTTATTTTATATTAGTATTTTGTTATTTAATTAATAAGTAGTATTGTTTAATTATTCTAGATGTTTGATATATTAAGATTGCTTTTTCTCTTTAATAGTAATTTCTTTAGTTATATTATTTGTTGTTGTTTGGGTAATTACTGTGGGCACCTGTGGCTATATATATATATGAGTGAATGGATAGGACCAGCATGCACCGGGGTGGGCTTATAGTTTTTTCCAGCACAGGAGAGACAGCACGACAGGAGTTTTCTTTGTTCTTTTGTTTGTTTGCTTGTTTCATTTGCTTTACTAAATAAATAAGAAAATCGGAATCCTGCATGGACAATCTACTCTCTTCCGCCTGCGTAAAACACCGACCACGGTGCATCAGTGGCGTTTGATTATTGTTTGTTTTATTTATTCGACAAATGGCCACTACAATAATAATAACTTTATATATAAACAGAGTTTACAAAGTGCTTTGACAGACAAAGCAGCAAAAGAAAGGAAATAAAACAGAAAGATCAACACAAGACAAACTGAGGTAAGAGTTAAACCTGATGAAACAACAATAGATGGAACATGAAACCAACTGACATGATAAAAAGAAACTAAGAAATGTAATAAATAATTAAGTAAAATAAAATAATATCAATCGATTACAAATAAAATCAATGCAAATATACGTCAGCGTGAGTTGAAATGTTCCCGTATACGTCTCTGGAGACCTGTCAATCACTGTGTAGCCCCGCCCTAAAGCATCCCCTGCTTTATGGTCTGTTTGACTCTAAATGGACCATAATATACTAAATGAACATCATGCTGTATTGAAGAAGACTTGAAACTAGAGATTGAGACCATAAACTCATGTTTACAATGTTTACTGAGGTAATAAATCAAGAGAGAAGTAGAGTCATTTTATCATAGACTTCTATACAATCAGAGGAGTCGCCCCCTGGTGGACACTAGAGAGAATGCAGCTTTAACACATGAAGCTTTGACATCATCCGGCAGAACCGAAGGTTGCTTTCTGGTTATAGGTGAAGTTAGCCCCTCCCCCACTGGCTTTTAAGGCTGAATATTCGTGAGTTGCAAAATACTCAAAAAAACAGTCCAGCGGCCATATTTGTTTGAGTTACGAGAGGCGAAAATCTGATTTGTAGGTGAACAATGTAATAATAATAATAAGGGCATCACATCCAGACGACAGCCGACGGAGAGGGACGGCCACCGAGTTCATCCAGCCCACAGATTTCTCTGAGGGCCTCCAGGACCGGACGTCCCACCCGGCTCCAGTCAGCCTTCTGAAGGGAGGACAGCGATGAGGGGAGACACAGTTTATCAGCCAGCAGGAACGCACCCTGAAGAACGGACAAATCTGGAAGTAGAAGAGAGCAGACGTCAAAGGAAAAGAGTATTTAGTTTGTTCATGTACAACTTCAGACAACGCTGGAACTTTGTAAGCTCCTACAGGGAGGAAGACAGACATGTTCACATGTAGTGCTTCAAATAAAAGTGAATTTCATCATGGATCAATCTGCAGATTATTGTCTATATGAAACGTTTTGTCCGTTATCGTAGAGCCCACGGTGCAACAAACTTCCAAATATCACAAAAGAAACAGCAACATTATGAAATCAGTAAATGCATTTTGATTAATGAATGACTTGATTGATTATCATAATAGTTAATCATCAATTATCTGTGGATTGACTAAACAGCAGACTAAATACTTACTAAGAATGACTTCTATCATTACTCATAGTTTACCATAATCACTATCATAAACTGGTTTAACATTAAATGAGTGCCTGGCAGAACATTTAACATATTATGGGAAGCCATTTTCAGTTTGGCATAGGAATACATTAATTCATAAAATGTGGTTGTTTGATTTTGGTTTTCACAATCTTCTTCTGCCCAAAAATAAATAAACAGAACAATATTATTTTAAATCTGATACTTTCTGCTGTGTTTACTATACCAAACTTAATAAATTTCCACATAAAGTTAGATTTTAAAAACAGTTTTTTATGATGCACGGCATTCATAATAAAGAGAGCAGCTTAAAATAAAACATTTTTAATTAAATGTAGCGTCACATTTCCCATAAAAGTAAGATTAGCGTGTTTTTTATTATTATTATTGAGAAAATAGCAAAAACAAACAAACAATGTATCAATTAACAAAAGTACGTAAACAAATCTAGCACAAAAACAATAGAAATAAAAAACTAAAATAAATGATAAACAGACACAACAGCAGGCTGGTTGATGTGTTTTAGGTCAATATTGTATAAAAACGTTACCTTTGCTCATCTTCAACGTCATGGCTGCTGAATGTAGCTAAATGCACGTTAGCTAGTTTGCTAATTTCACTTCCGGTTTTTAATTCCCATTCACTAACGGTTCCACCGTGTGACGGTCAAACAGTCTGTCTAGTCAACTAAATCACTGGTACTGAACAAAACACCGCAAAACATAAGAAAGTTGTCGCCATAATTCACGCGTTTTCACACGTTTTCACGTCAACTAATTCGTATAAGGCGCTTCCGCTCTTCCGCGTTAACGTGCTGAAAACAAGAGGGACCCGCTCAGGCGTCACAGCGCCACCGCAGGGTGGAGGCGGTACTGCAGGTGTGCCGGTGTAAAAAAACAACACCGCCTGTTTAATAACGTTCACTCTATAATTAAATAGCGCTATGAATGTTTCTGGACTCACAATAAAGATGTGTTTTATCTTTGATTTTAATAATTGTATGTGTAACATGGCATACACTGGTTTACACCAAACATGTAGCCATGGAATGACTAATTTAACAATATCTACAACACAAACATTTATTGTACCATTTTTTGAATATTCAAATTTCATCATATGTTGTATGCGTTTTAAAAAAAATGTTTTGTTAGTGAAATTTGATCGGCCGACACGTGATGCAAGAGGCAGGACAAGTTTCTCTTCCTGTGAAGTGAAAGTGAAAGTAGGGTTTCAAACCGTGAACAGCTCGGTGGTGTTGTGGTGCGCGGGCGACTCGGAGAGGATTTCTACCAATGAATAGTCATGAGTCTGATCTTAAAGATACTTAGTTACTTGTGTCTATGTGCAGGTAAGTTATCGTCTTCGGTTTTGTTACGGATTGTGTTGTTTTTAAGAGTTTGTGTCAGAGGGCAAAATACACGAATGAAGTGACTACTATACTACACTAATACTTTACTGTACTATATTACACTAATACTGTACTATATTATACTGTACTGTACCCAAGAATGTCCAAAAAACACTGGAGGCACCCTCATGTGCTTCTAGTAAGGATCCTTAAGTAAAAATGTATTTATTATTTAACTTATTTTTCTGCAATACTATAGTAGCCTACAGTATGCCACACTTTACTGTGCTATAGTAATACTATACTGTACTACATTACAGTCGCTTTTATCCAAAGCGACTTACAATTCAGATTCTATCACATTATACACCGTCTCACTAGACTGACTCTGTGTCTCTCTCAGGTGTGCAAGGTGTCCACCAGGTGTCATGGCTGCCCTGTAAGTTCACAGATGAGCACGTGTTTATGAACGATGGTCTCACTGAGACTCAGCACATCCACAGGGAGGCCATGCTGCAGTTTGGTCAAGCAGGAGACACTCCTGTTAATCCACACGGCATCACTTTCCTGATCACCGGTAAGTCCTGCGTCTCATGGGAGTAACACACGGGAAGAGATGTTGTGTATTCTAACGGGTTCTGGTCCAGGTTCTAAGTTGGACCTGCGGCGGTTCGTCGAGGATGCTGAAGCGGAGCAGTTAGACTGCGAGCTGCGGAGGTACAGCACCGAGGGGATCTACGTCCGCTGGCCTTTCAAGGGGGGGCAAGAGTACAACCGCTGGTTCATCTGCATTCTCAAACACGCCAAGTTCACGGTCACGGGCTTCCTCAGACACCCGGCGGACGAACCGCCCCCAGGACAGCAGGACTACCGCAGCTGGCCCGCCATCGGGGACAGAGAGACTCTCACCACATCAGGTAAAACCACAACAACAACGGGCCTCATGCGAGAACCACTCAGTACCAACAGACTCGTTTTTGAGCGACTTGTTCACCAATTTTCTCTGAGGTACTACTTTTTAAAATACTAAATTTTACAAGATTATCATGATAACGTTATAATTCACCTTCGCTCATTTCTAATACTCGTTTTCACTGAACAGAGCTTGAACTTATAATCATCACCGTGATGATGTACTATAGCAACATCAGTCCCATATCTCACATTAATACGAGCCCGTTTTCATGTGTCTCTGTGTCCACAGTCGCCATGGTCATTAAAACACAGTCTCCGTCGGTGAGAGCCGGCCTGGGCTCCCAACAAAAGCTCCACTGCCAGTTTGCCGTCGACCACAAAGCACCCAACGTGACGGTGGAGTGGCACCGGCAGCATCGTGGAGAAAGAACCAGACTCTTCAGTTATAACGGCCGCACGGGACGGAGCGAGGGCAGCGGCGTCTGGCAGAGGAGCCTAGCGGGCGGGGACGCTTCCTACAACCTTCCCTTCACCAAGATGACGAGCGAAGGGACCTACATTTGTTCCGTGTCAGTGATTCCGCTGTTCGTCAGTCTGGATATCAGTCTGCACATCGAAGGTGAGGAAGAGCCCGATCGCAACCAGGGCGGCAACCTCCGGTTCTGATGAGTGAAGCCGAAGCTTCATGTGTTAAAGCTGCATTCTCTCTAGTGTCCACCAGGGGGCGACTCCTCTGGTTCTATAGAAGTCTATGAGAAAATGACTCTACTTCTCTCTTGATTTATTACCTCAGTAAACATTGTAAACATGAGTTTATGGTCTCAATCTCTAGTTTCAAGTCTTCTTCAATACAGCATGATGTTCATTTAGTAAATTATGGTCCATTTAGAGTCAAACAGACCATAAAGCAGGGGATGTTCTGAAATAACTACATAATGATGATGAATTGTAAAAAGTCTGAATTCATTGATGCGAATATCTCGCTCGAGTTGAAAAATGTCAACGAATTTCGCGTCTATTCGCGTCTTTGCACTGACTTTGTATGTATGTATCTTGTTGCATAAAAAAAATGTGCTTCGTGTTTGGTGTGAACACAGCATAAGGCTGCAATCTGGATCCCTCAAATATTTTGGTTGATTGACTAAACGATTATTCTATAAACTGTGAGAAAATATCCATCGGTTTCCTAGAACCCAAGGTGATGTCTTCAACAGCCAATAGACGTGACTCTCCCTCTTATGAAGTGGATTTTCCACACAAACATCTTGAGTCAAACTCATAATAGAAAACCTTTTGCTGCCTTTTGAAACCTTTTACTCCCCCCTCTCCTCAGAGC
The DNA here is from genome assembly GCA_032191485.1 of Leptoclinus maculatus. Classification (NCBI taxonomy): domain Eukaryota; kingdom Metazoa; phylum Chordata; class Actinopteri; order Perciformes; family Stichaeidae; genus Leptoclinus; species Leptoclinus maculatus. The sequence continues at coordinate 231,726 of JAVDOI010000166.1, forward strand.
CTCCCCGTGTCTCCCTCAACATTGGACCCGCTCTCTCGCTGCAGGAGGGCGGCGACCAGAAGGTTTCCTGCGAAGCGGAGCGCTACTACCCTCTGGACGTGGAGATCGTTTGGTACGTCCAGGACATCCAGGACGCGGCGGCGGCGGGCAGGAGGGTGGGCGCTCCGCTCCCGAAGGAGCTCCAGAACGTCCTGCTGTCCAGCCACAAACACAACCAGGACGACACCTACTCGCTGACGGCCTTCTTCTACCTCGAGGCGTCCCTCAAGGACTCGGGGAAACAGTACACGTGCAGCGTCTCCCATCGGTCCCTGAGGATGCCCATCAGAAAGAGCTTCGTCCTGACTGTTGAGGGTGAGTGGAGGTCGCTTGCAGCACCGCCAGCTACCACACGGTGACAGCAGAGGAACGCACCCGACTCCTGACCTCCATGTTTGTTTGTTTTCTCTGCTCAGAGCCAAGCAGCTGGATGTATAACCTGTTCTTTGGCTTCGGGGTGGTGATACTGGTGGTCGTCCTGTTTGTGATGCTGCGTTACCTGTACTCAGGTGAGTGTGCAGACCCTCTTATATTCTAAGCTGCTGTCATAACGAGAACAACCTTTATTTAGGATAAGATAGAACTTTATAAATCCAGAAGGAAATTCTTGTGGCAGAGTTTGATCAAAGATTACAACAAAACACAATATAGTAAGATTATAAAACATATATGAACAATGTAGAATACCAACTGTTAACTGTGCCTGATAGAAACAATAGAAACGTAGTAAATGAAAGAATAACGACCGTGTTCATATTATTTTGTTATATCAAAGTGTCGATGCCTGAAAAAGTAATTTTCATTTATTTTCTCCACAGCGAGAAAACAAGCAGTGCTGGTAAGATGATATGAAAACAAAACCCAGAATGATTTATCAAATGTCATTAATGCAAAACAATATTTAATCTCTATGGTGTGTGTGTGTGTGTGTGTGTGTGTGTGTGTGTCCTGAGCAGAAGAAGCCATACTGAGCAGACAAACACCAGTGATGCTGACTCTCCTCCTCACTCGCTCATTTTGATGTAGAATGTCTCAGACGTTTGACGTTTGTTTGTTTGTTTGTTTGTTTTTTTGAAGGTGATTTTCGGTTTCTATGAAACTGAGTGTTTGTTTCTTTGCTGCTTTGATTTAAACTTGATGTTGTAAAGTAAACGATTGGTATTCTGGATGAACAGCAACACAAATTATTGAACTGGTGAAAATGCAACAATCAGTTTAAAGGTATCTGCTTTGTCTCAGTGCGCCATCTGGTGGGCCTCGGGTGTACTTCCAAAGGGTTTGTTCAAATTATAAAAAAAGCTATTTTTTATCTAAATTTGTTGAAGAATTCACATAAATCCACTAAAAACATCAAATTGAATTGCATAATTTAAATGAGTTACGTTTGAATATCACCATGCCAATCACTACACATCTACATGTTTTTGCCATGTTAGCTAGTTAATAATAATAATAACTTTATATATAAACAGAGTTTACAAAGTGCTTTGACAGACAAAGCAGCAAAAGAAAGGAAATAAAACAACAGAAAGATCAACACAAGACAAACTGAGGTAAGAGTTAAACCTGATGAAACAACAATAGATGGAACATGAAACCAACTGACATGATAAAAAGAAACTAAGAAATGTAATAAATAATTTAGTAAAATGATATCAATCTTAATATGAGGCGGTAAAGCGACGACGTCACATAAAATGGATTATGATGAGGAAATATGACCCTAAATACATTAAATATGGATTCATAATGTCAGTGATGGCACAATGAAGGCTCTCTGTGTTGTTTGTGTCACGTGTTTGCATGATGATGCATTCAAGTACATGACACACATCCCTGCAGCCTACAGGCGGTGGTGGAGCATGAAGAACGTGGATGGACAGCAAACATGGATGTAAACAATACGTGATTTGAAATAAAAACATTTTTTAAATCAGATTTGCTATTGATTTGTGAGAAAGAAAATGCATTCAACACTTTTGTTAACGTGTGTTCACACCAAACGATTACAAATGAAATCAATGCAAATATACGTCAGCGTGAGTTGAAATATTCCCGTATACGTCTCTGGTAGAGACCTGTCAATCACTGTGTAGCCCCGCCCTAAAGCATCCCCTGCTTTATGGTCTGTTTGACTCTAAATGGACCATAATTTACTAAATGAACATCATGCTGTATTGAAGAAGACTTGAAACTAGAGATTGAGACCATAAACTCATGTTTACAATGTTTACTGAGGTAATAAATCAAGAGAGAAGTAGAGTCATTTTCTCATAGACTTCTATACAACCAGAGGAGTCGCCCCCTGGTGGACACTAGAGAGAATGCAGCTTTAACACATGAAGCTTTGGCTTCCGGCAGAACCGAAGGTTGCTTTCTGGTTATAGGTGAAGTTAGCCCCTCCCCCACTGGCTTTTAAGACTGAATATTCGTGAGTTGCAAAATACTCAAAAAAACAATCCAGCGGCCGTATTTGTTTGAGTTACGAGAGGCGAAAATCTGATTTGTAGCTGAACAATGTAATAATAATAAGGGCATCACAGTCGTGATGCCAAATCGAGCCAGTGGTGTAAAGCGGGTTAACAGAGTTGCTTGAAAAACATATTATTTGCTTTTAGAAGAACTTTCTTTCTCATAAATTGTCTCTTTAGAAGAAGTGTAATTCTCGGAACTTTGACCAACATGTTGCTTTCTCTTAAAAACACACTTAACTCTGCATGCACTCAAGTAAAAAGTAAAATCAAAGCTTCTTGTAAAAAACTTATCTGGCTTTGGTCCTACATGCCGTCTCTGTGCTCTCTCATTAGAAACACACACAGTAAAACATGCTGAACCTCACGGCTCGTATATGTCAGCCGGTCGGCCTTGAAGTGGACCGATGAAGAGGAACTTTAGGAAGTCTCACCTAAACTGGTCAGTCAGGTCTGAGTCCATTTACAGGGATAAACAGGACTTTACTTAGACTGAGACCAGATGTGTGTGTGTGTGTGTGTGTGTGTGTGTGTGTGTGTGTGTGTGTGTGTGTGTGTGTGTGTGTGTGTGTGTGTGTGTGTGCCCTAAGGGCTGAGTGTGTGTGTGGCCCAGGTTTGATCACTAATGTTCAGCACTGTGTCTGTGAGAAAGGAGAAGAAAAGAACTAAAACAGATTTGAACGCAACCACAAAACAGAGAAAAGAACAAAAAGACGGACTAAAGAAATTCACAGAACGCTGCTCAACAAACTCCTGATCGAGTTTTCTTTGGCGCTGATCTCGATCCAAGTCCGTTAATATTCTAGTCGTAACATATGTTAATTAAATATTTATGTGACACTTTAAAATAACAGCTGTAGCCTTGTAAGCTAATCACACCTTATTTTTTCACAAGCCACAAACTCTGATGGTCCTGATTACTGCCGCAAATTACCGCTTATCGCCAAAGAGAACGAAACGGAGATCTTCCAGATTGTAACTTTAATTAAATATCAAGACCAGGCGGCAACCTCGGTTCTGCCGACTGAAGCCGATACGGAAATGTCTTAAAGCTGCATTCTCTCTAGTGTCCACCAGGGGGCGACTCCTCTGGTTGTATAGAAGTCTATGAGAAAATGACTCTACTTCTCTCTTGATTTATTACCTCAGTAAACATTGTAAACATGAGTTTATGGTCTCAATCTCTAGTTTCAAGTCTTCTTCAATACAGCATGATGTTCATTTAGTACATTATGGTCCATTTAGAGTCAAACAGACCATAAAGCAGGGTATGCTTTAGGGGCGGGGCTACACAGTGATTGACAGGTCTCTACCAGAGACGTATACGGCGTCTCTACGTCACTCCTCCTCAGTCCAGATATGGTCACTTCCTGTTCACTGTTTGTGAGAAATTCGTAAGTTAATATCATTTTAGAACTGTTGTTATCGCCATGAGTACTTTCACACATACCTTTTTTTTCTGAGCTTTCGCAACACAAATCAACCAACCCCCTCAGGTAAACACTGTTAGCTCTGTCAGCGCTGTTAGCTGCTAGCCACCGGCTCAGCCATCACCACGTTTAGAGTCAGAGAGTCAACAGAGATGCTCCTAATCTTTAGCACCTTTAATAAGAATACTTCAAAAGACTGAATTGCCAAACACAGATCATGTTACTTCATGATGTTTCAGAGGTTTTTCCCACACTGACAATAGTACAATACTGTGGGAATACTGGATACTATATTTGGCATGAAAAACAAATAAAGAATCTTGGCTGTAGCCTCTTCAGTGGAAAAAAACATCTAAATTTGTATCAGTCGTCAAAGAGCAGCCATGGAAGGCCTCTGTGGGACTGGTTTGGTCCTGGTTTATAGTTACTGTGTGAAGCTCTGCTGGGAAAACATTACTCGAGAAACAGATGAACGTGACAGTTGGGACACGAAATGTTTCACCAGTTCTGGATAATTACAATGACTTCATCCAGTCACAGATCTCTGAGACGATAAGCTTGTTTGTGAGAGACGGGAGACAAGCCAGGGCCGGTGCTTGAGTTCGGTTGATTTCTCTGTAGATATAGTGAACCACACACACTATCTGATCCCTGGATGTTGTAACTGAACAGAGAACAAGTAGCTCAGCATGTTGCAGGAGGCTGGAGATGATGTAATGCTCAAGCTGCATCCTTTTTGTTGGATCCTTATCAATGATCTGATGCTGTTACAGGTAAGCAGCGAGGTCATGTCTGATAAAGAGCCATTACTCAAAGGTGATGTCACCCGTTGGTTTGTGAACTGCAGTTTAGAAGCCTTGAGTTCGGCAATTTAGCCATCTTGGATTTTGGCAACCAGTGAACAGGAAGTGACGTAGAGACGCCGTATACGTCTCTGGTAGAGACCTGTCAATCACAGTAAGTCCCGCCCCTAAAGCATACCCTGCTTCATGGTCTGTTTGACTCTAAATGGACCATAATCTACTAAATGAACAGCATGCTGTATTGAAGAAGACTTGAAACTAGAGATTGAGACCATAAACTCATGTTTACAATGTTTACTGAGGTAATAAATCAAGAGAGAAGTAGAGTCATTTTCTCATAGACTTCTATACAACCAGAGGAGTCGCCCCCTGGTGGACAGTAGAGAGAATGCAGCTTCCGTATCGGCTTCCGTATCGGCTTCAGTCGCCAGAACCGAGGTTGCCGCCTGGTCTTGATATTTAATTAAAGTTACAATCTGGAAGATCTCCATTTTCCCATAGACTTCTATACAACCAGAGGAGTCGCCCCCTGGTGGACACTAGAGAGAATGCAGCTCCAGAAACGGAGGTTGGACAGCCTGGACAGACCATATCCAGTTAAGGACGTGTGTCGGTTAAAGAAAAGTTTAACAATTTGAAAATGATCATACTGTGCAACTATGTGCAACGTACTGTGGAGTCTACGTGGCATGTAATGTCTTTTTGATTTTCAAATCCTTTGTCCTGAGGTGGATTTATTTGAGAGGTGTGATTCAATAGTTCCATATAAGTTTGGTCCAACACAAGTCCATATGTGAATAAAAAAATGAAGAGGAGCTCGTGTGCCTAAATACGGTTCTTGTTGTTGTTGTTGAAACAGGATGTTGGGTACTAATCCCGCTTCCCGGCTCTGCTGTCCGATCAAACCTCTGCAGCTCTCTGCAAACCATCTCTGCGGCTTTTGCACAAGCGGCGCTCAAGCCTTTCTCCAGAATTATAAATCAGGCATTAGACGATTTCATTTCTAAGAACTGAACTTCATCTTTGCTTTGGCAAGCTGGAGATAGAGAAAGAAATCACTCAGGGTTCTTCCCTCGGGGCGTTTGAGCGTGCTCATGACTGCATGTTTATTCATACTGCTCTGCTGATGTGGAGTCCATTGCCTTCAGTTTATTCAGGGTGTCAAAGTGTGTGTCTAAGGTTTTGCACGCCGACCCTCTCATCCTACTGAGTCTCGGCAACAAACCGGTAACTTAAACTCAGTGGAAATTTCACATCGAGAGCAGTGAAGGTCTCATCTGTGTGTGTGTGTGTGTGTGTGTGTGTGTGTGTGTGTGTGTGTGTGTAGGTGTGTGTGTGACCAAACCGCCGGCCACACACTTAAACTACTGCACGCATAATGAAGATCCATGTAGAGCTGATGGAAAGTTGTGTGTAAAAAGTGTGTTTTGAGCGTGGTCTTTCAGTTTGAGCTTTAATCTGTGTGCTTCATCTCTCCTCTCCTCGTCTTCCTCCTCTCCACAAAACCCACGTTTTATTTCTTCCTCGCTGCTCGTTTCCTCCTCTTCTAGTCTCTGGACGTTGGGCTCCTCTGATCTTTGAATAATAAACAGCTCTAATGAAGGCGAGGACCGTCTGGCTCTCCTCCCCTGAGCTGTTGTGACAGATCTGGAATAACAGCAGACTGATTTCCAACACAAAGGGTGTTTGGAAAAGCAAAGCAGCTAATTTCGCCGTCACTGATCTCTCTGACAGACCTTGACTCATGCGGGATATGTTCAGACTCTCAGCCCTGCCGGTTAGTCTTGTGAGGTCAGGTTGCATTAAGTCTCACCAAGTAGTGAAAAAAAAGAAAGCAGCAGCAGCTTGGAGGCGATGAGCTCATGCATGCAGGTTCTGGCCAGCAGCTCTGGGGTTTGAAGCACACTTGCATAAGAGAGCGAGAGTGAAATATGATTTATACGGCATGCTGCAAACCCAACATTTAAGTCGGATCGTAAAACGACGATGTGTCATCGCATTGCCATGCAGAGAGCACCGAAGAGAATAGCAGCATCAGTTCACGGGGGGAATCGTTAAAAACACATATATATATATATTGTGCGTGTGTTTGTGTCGAGCTGTCACAAGCACAAAGCAGTTTATGTGGACGTTGTGGAGACTTGCTTCATATTGTGATTAATCACTAAGAGTATTTTTAACTTTTAGTTCAGCAGCAGCTGAACTGTGCTGTTTGTGTTTACATGGAAACTGAAGTGGGCATCACTGAAATTGATAGTAGCCCCTCAGAGACTGGAGTGTGTGTGTGTGTGTGTGTGTGTGTGTGTGTGTGTGTGTGTGTGTGTGTGTGTGTGTGTGTGTATGTGTGTGTGTGCTTGTTAACCTTCTGAACCCCAAGCAGTTTCTAGGCGTTTTTAGCTCCTGTCACATTGATGAAATATCACAATTTCAATCTTCGTATTGGATATTTCTTCTGACGGAAGCGTTTGTCACACATGATGTGTTCAAGGACTGTCGGAAAGATGAAAACCTGCAGATGATCTCAGTTCTTACAGCTTCCGGTCGTGATAAACGGTGTCGTTTTGGCGACTGTTTAAAGAAAGCATGCATTTCAATCTGGCAGGTTTTGGGATTCGGAGGGTTGACAACAGTGTCCTCATTCTGTGCCACACCTTCAAAATGGTTGCTTCCATCTGCAGGTTTGAGTTGTTGTGAACTACCTTCATGCACAAACACACACACACATAGTGTAATCACTCTCGGGGTTTCAAAGTGTCCATGAGGCGGATCCATGGCTACGGCGCTGTGCTTGGTAAAGAGTTGTGTTTGTTGATGGCAACACAGAAACAGGTCGGTGCTCACGGTGGTCATTTGAACTCTGTTGTGCCAGCTGGCCGTCAGCGTGGCTCTCACACTACCGAGGACACATTCAGATCTTTTGGATTTGTCAAGTGGAAGCGAATAACATTTGCATGTGTTTGTGTTCCTCAAAAAAATAGACATCTACCCCAATTCCAAAGCGATGAATATAAGTTTGATGGTCTATCAGCTCTGTTTTTGGTGAAGCTCTTTCTGTTATTGTCTTTCAATCTCTCTTCTTTTTCCCTCTTGTCTCTGTAAGTTACAGTTACTACAAAGAACTTATTAACTGGTTATGAAACAGTCTCAATTTAATACTAATGCGTCTGTGAAATAAGAGCTTTATTAACCCTGATGTAATGAGAAGAGTATGAGAAGTGATACGGACACCAGTGCAAACAAGACTAAAAATACGAGTAAGATAAAGTTAGTAAAATAAGTAAACAAAATGAATATAAAAATACATTTAAAAATATTTAATTTAAAAATAAAATAAGGTGTATAAGTAATACTAACACGGTTGCCCCATAGAAACTAAAATAGACTCAGATCCAGCTTCACCTGCAGCCTCAGACCTGCAGTCGGAGCTCCGGAGGGAGGAGGAGTGCTCAGCTCCCGGCAGCAGCGTCTCCTCCTCCTCCTCCTCCTCCTCCTTCTCCTCCTCCTCCAGGAGCAGAGCTTCTCCTCTCTGCTGGAGACCCAGGATGTATTGCTGGACCCGCTGGAGGGAAGGGAGGCACGGGAGAACCAGAACCAGGACTGAGAGGGTCAGACTGTCAGACCCTGCAGTAGAATGAGAGGTTTTCTAAAGAGACTCTGGTGCTCAGAGACATCATCATCCTCAGGGACCGCCAAAATCAACACAAAAAGAAAGTCCCAGCTCAGTGATATACCACAAGAGGTCTGTCTCCTTTCCAGCTGAAAAACCTCAACTATATCTCTTCTAACTATCCACTAAAAGACCTTCTTCTTCATCACTTATCTGAGGATACGTCCTCTCTATCTGTCCGTGAATAGTTGAGCTCTGACATAAAGAAATCCAAAGTATACATTTTCCAAGACTCCCTAACTCCTAAATCCCACATCTGTCTGAAGCTGCATCCCCCGCATGTCGTACACTATAATTTAAAAGCAGACGTCCACATACTACTTACATCCATCGCTGATTTTATGAGTAGGTGGTATTCAGGATGGATCCATGAAGGGTAGAAGGTTTTAAAAAAAGAGAGACTTTGTGGTGATAAAGCGTATAGCAACAACCACACTGTAACTCCTGCTGACACTGAGATTAGGTACTAATTTGTAACGAGGAGGCCAGATGTGTCTGTGTTTAGATGTCACGATGTCAGTGCCCCAAACAGAGCAACACAGGAAAGGTCAGCGAGACCGATTCCCAGACTGTTAAACAGAGAGAAGGAACAGTTCTGTCTCTCTGCGTGTCCGTCTGTCTCGGCGTCTCACACACCCTCAGACGTGCACTCATGCATGGCGTAAAGACAACACAACCCCTGATTTATTGGCTCTCCAGGGCCCTGATAAAACTCATCCTGGATGACCTCATTTGTACTGATGGAACAGACAGACTCCGACTGTGTGTGTGTGTGTGTGTGTGTGTGTGTGTGTGTGTGTGTGTGTGTGTGTGGGGGAGTTTTCATGTGTTTTGGTTATTAATTTAAAAAACGACGTCGTGTTTTCTGCCACTGACTTGTTTGTCTCTCCTCTGTTTTTTCCTGTTTGTCTTGTTTTGTGTCTTCACACTCCTCTCTGGTTAGTGCGGTTTCTGTTTATTAAAGTGGCTTCACTTATGATTATGAAGTAAACGTCGATTGCACAATGCAATGGTTTCGCTATAGAGTCCCATCTGTAAACAAAAAAAACTGGATTTACGACACAAAGGAGATAAGTCAATCATGATGCAACCACAACAGGAAGAGGAAACCACTTTGGTAACTGCTATTGGTAGCAGTTACCAAAGAGCGTCAACGAACGGTCTTTGGGGTTACAAAACTATCGACTGTATATCAGAAGTGGACGTAGTCATCATGACGTCACCCATTGGTTTGTGGACTGATATTTTGAAGCCTCGAGTTCGACGATTTCGCCGTCTCCATCTTGGATTGCAGCCGTCGCCATGTTGTTGTTTTTTGCAACCGATGAACAGGAAGTGACCATATCTGGACTGAGGAGGAGTGACGTAGAGACGCCGTATACGTCTCTGGTAGAGACCTGTCAATCACTGTGTAGCCCCGCCCTAAAGCATACCCTGCTTTATGGTCTGTTTGACTCTAAATGGACCATAATGTACTAAATGAACATCATGCTGTATTGAAGAAGACTTGAAACTAGAGATTGAGACCATAAACTCATGTTTACAATGTTTACTGAGGTAATAAATCAAGAGAGAAGTAGAGTCATTTTCTCATAGACTTCTATAGAACCAGAGGAGTCGCCCCCTGGTGGACACTAGAGAGAATGCAGCTTGTTAACAACTTGTTACCATTGATTGATGCAAGGCCAAAGAAGACAACACTAGTAGACAATAATTATTACGACATAACATAGATTTTGACCTTATCTCACATTTATATGTTTTCACTTATGTAACTGGCCTCTCCTCTGCTCTCCTCTTCCTCATTAAGTCGACGTATAAATCAGTGAAGCTGCAGCAGCCTGCAGGAGACGAAGGGTCAGCGGAGAGTTGATCCAGAAGTATTTCAACCTCCAGTGTTTGCAGATCCCACCGTGAGTCACTGGATGACTTTACTCCTCGCAGAGATACAAAGTGATGTGACGCAACTTCCCTCATCTTGTCTGGGCGGGTGTGGGACTCAGCCGGGTTTATATGCTCATGAAAACACCTGCAAAGTTTTATCTTCAGTCCTGACACAACATTTAGATAAACTGGGAATAAATTTACTTTTGTTTTATATGCAGTGTGCATGTGTATGCATACAGTAGTTTAACATGCTTGTATGGAGACCCTCATGAAATCTATACTAAAATAGATATACTGCAAAAAAATAAGTAACTTGCAGGTGTGTACGTCACATGTTCAGCCTCTCACCCAGAGAAGATTTATTCTGAAGGGGTGTTTTATGAGTGTGTTTTACAGCTTGAGCCAGGACTCAGGAGTTCATGTCAACATGGGAATAAAATGTACAGACGAACAGGAGGGTCTGTGCTCCTGAAGGCTCATCACATGGGCGGGAACCTAATCGGGAGGCCAGGGGCAAAAATGGGCCCCTTTAAACCCCCATTTCTCCTACTCTGTGCAATGGGTTTAGATTTATGCGATTGAACCATAGACTGTATATAAGAAGTAGACGTAGTCTTCAGGACTTTAGATTTTGGTTTGTTGAAAGCAGTTTTGAAGCCTCGAGTTCGGCAATTTGGCCATCGCCATCTTGGCTTTTTGCAACCAGTGAACAGGAAGTGACCATATCTGGACTGAGGAGGAGTGACGTAGAGACGTATTTTTAGACAGCAACATTCAGAAGACGACGGCTATTTTCCTCAAACAGAAGAAGCATTTCCCAAAATGATCCTCTGTTATTAATAATGCAAAGCATGAGCATCGGAGGAACCAGTGTGCATCTAGTCTGAAACATGAAAGCTAACCTTTGAACCCGAGCTAATGCGCTCAGCAGAGAGACAGTGAGCACATTGAGGGAAACGCACAGTGAATGAATGTGGACTTGGTGTCCTCTGTGGGACTTGGCGTCCTGATTAGATAGGTGTGGAAGTGGACGGGCCCTTAATGTCAACAGTGCAGAGGATACAGGGAAGGATGTGAACTCAAGAACTGGATGGACTTTGGGAAGTAAACTGCACGCAGATAAACAAGGAGAGACACATTAATACACACTTAAAGCATCAGTATTTCTTTGAGTTGTCTCTGCCAACAGTTCTGCTCGTAAGTGACGTCCTCACACGGGAACATTTAGTGCCAAAGAAAACACCTGCTTACTGACTGTAAGGACACACGCATTGTGAGAAAGCCATTTCAATTTTTCCCAGGAGCCATTGACAAACACTGATAAATGGTGACTGACTCTTAGTTTATGTGTGAGATGATGTCATTCTGCCACACTGAGCCAAAATACATCTCAGTCATATCCATCAATTGTTCTTTCTCTGCTATCTACACACACACACACACACACACACACCATGCATGTTACCAGATCGGCCCTTCAGCATGACATCACCCTTTTCCTCGTCCAGGCCCCCGGAGCCGAACACACACACAATCAACCGCTCACTCGCTCACGCAAGAACGGAGTCAATTAGCAGTTTGTTTCTTAGAGAACATCCGTCACGCTGAGGCCTTTTCTTCGTCAGAGCTCAAAGTTTGGAGAGACAACATCATTAGCTCCAGAGAAACATGTAATCTGTGAGCACTTCTGAAAACACGGGAGGTGATTTGTCAAACTGCTGATTTCAAACAGACGTTGAAACGCTGCCGATGCTCGCAGCATGAACCGCAGCTGAGGACACACGTTGGTCGTCATATAATAATAGTAATAACTTTATTTATATAGCACCTTTAACAACAGAGTTTACAAAGTAAACAAAGCAAACGCCAGATAGAATATAATAAGGCAATTTAACAACAGGAAGCAAGTGAGACCATACAAAAGATAAAAGATAAACTAAGATAAAATCAATAACCACATTATGGACATGCTGAAACAGCAGCATTGTTCATTCTTTTGGAGGGTAAAAGCTGTTGAGTCCTTGTCCTTTTGTACCATATTTTAACTTAAAATGTTATTTGTTTTATCATAAACCTTGCAAGGTTTGAAAGCTTACTAAAATATGAAATCTTATAGTTTCAAAAGAGTGTATTTTACTTTGAGGATGAGGAGTAACCGGTGAGTTTGGCAAACGTTAGCACTAATGCAGATTTGGCTGGAGCTGGTGGAGCGTAAAGCAAATACAGAGTCTCTGATAGACTACCTCGGCTACTTTTCTAAACGTAACATGTAATCCCCACATAATAATACGGTTCTCTAATGACAGGCCCACTTGCATGTGGACATACTGCCACTAAGATAGTTAGCTGGGCATGCTAACGTTTGCAGCTTACGTCAGATAAACACTTACACTTGCTGTTGTGGTTTTTTTGGGGTTTCGGAAAGGCTGATTGAAGAAAGATACCACTTCTCTTTAGATACCGAAAGAGAGACACTCTCACCACTGTTTTGCCATGTGGGGAAAATTACGGTTGCTAGCAATTTCTTGAACAATTTATTTTCGGAAGCGGGATTTAACAAATTCAAATTCACAGCAGCATCCCTCTGTAATCTCATTTTATTCAGACTGCGTATTTGAGGTATGGAGAAAGGATCACTGACATCATCTTCCTCTCTATAGGTGGCCGACTTCGTCCACTTTGCCAAAACACTTGTGGATTCAGTATAAACATGACAAAATAATTGCAAATTTGTACTAATCGTGCTCAATGCATTTCTTTCTCTTTCGCTCCCCCCTCTCTCTCTCGGCTTCTCATGTGCACTTCATTAAAGTTGTTCTTTGAAGTGTCAATGACTTCATGACTTGGCTGCCGTCGCCCTGTTTAGGCCGGACAGGTTCCCATGGAAACTCTGATGTCATGAAGGGGGGTTTGAGGTGGGTAGATGATGTTTTTTCGGCCCGTTTTTTGGGTGAAATGTGATGTCTGTTGACAGGCGGTACCTGCAGGAACAGTGCTGGGTGTCAGACTGGGATGAACGCCAGCAGGTAGGCCCGTCTGTCAACCCGGAGACTCAAACAACGGACTGATTGGCACGATCTGCTGCTGGTTATTGAGTCTCACTGTTGGGTTTTTACCGGCAGAGATGTCAGAGGCCAAGCTGTTCCGGATTTACAGAGTGAGAGTTAAAGAACTGGATTTCTTTAACTGGAGAAAACGGCCGAAAAAAACCTTTTGCAAAGAGCAAATACTGCTGTCAAGAAATCCATTTAAAACACGGTGTGTGTGGTTTCTACTCTCAAACCAGCAAACATAATATGAAGATGATGCACTCGTTTTGAATTGAAGTAATATTTAGATATTTTAAGAAATATTGCTTTCTTGCCGAGAATTAGATGAGAAGATTGATTGAACTTGATTAGGTGATCTCTCCCTTCCTGCTACCGGCACAACCGCTGAGCTTTCTGCTCGCCCTCTGTTCTTAGTGTTTATGCTAAGCTAAGCTAAGCTTCATATTTACCATCTCTTGTCAAGAGATAGTTTTTGATAAGATTTAGATGATTTTCAAAGCAAAAGCAAATGATGTGTTTGTACTTTGTACAGGTGTCCAGTCTCACATATTATTATATATTCAGGGCGACCAGATGCTGTAGATCACTGAGAAAGCGTGAGGAGCCGCATCAGCTTGAGATAGATAATATGTAAATAGCTAATGTTAAATGGTACATTGTTCCTGTGAAACAGATGGTTCTGATTTCAAACAGTATTAGGTGTCGGTGGCTCAACACTCAACAGTTTAATAATAACCACATAACACTCTGACATTAATACTGAGGTATGATTAAAGCAATGCATTACATTCATAAATTCAAAGCTTCATGAATTTATAAATGCTAAGTTAATGTGATGTTTACTACATACTCACTGCATCTTCATCCTTATTGTGCCTCACATTAAAACTGACCCATAACAGCCTTTTCATAAAATCCTTCAAATGATTAATATAATTTAAATTACGTTGCGATGAAAGTCTTGATATCACTTTTCTTCGGATCACCTTTGAAACATACCACCTGAGATGACGGCACGAAGAAGTTTGTTTAAACATTTGGTTGCATTACTTTGCCGGACAGCTTATTGTAGCACACTGGGAACCACAAATGTTCCAGTGAGGAGAGCAGAAGTAGTACCTAAAACAAAGTACAGTCCTTGAATAAACACATTCAGAAGTTCCATCACATCATTAAACTCCATGTAAATGTATAAACTCCATGGATCCAATCAACTGAAAGAACAAGCCAAGATTTAATATGTATAGCATATCAGTAGCTGTATTGTATGTTCAGCCATCAGTTTTGCATTATTTTAGCAATGTTTGCATCTGTAAAGTGTGTGTGTGTGTGTGTGTGTGTTAATGGGAGTTTGAGGGATCGTGGACATATTTGTGTTCTGTTTAAAGCGGCGGTGACGTACACTTTACTCTGTAGGCGAACTCAGAGCCCTCTTGTTAATGTTTACAGTCTGTAACCAGCAGTAAGAGTGTGTGTGTGTGTGTGTGTGTGTTTTACCTGTCTTGTGGGGACACCCACACATTGTGGTGACCAGATACATTTCTTTTGCGGGGGGGACAATGAGGACAATTATATGTCCCCATAATCTAACTTTTTGGGGTGAAGATATGTTTTAGGGTTAGGAAAAGGAGGCGCAATGGCCAAAATGCAGAATATTCTCCAGTTAATTTCAGATAACTCAGGATCGGAAAGGCCTAGACACTTGGACCTTACAGGATGTGTGAATGGACGCCTGACACGCACCCACACTAATTTTCAGGATCCTTGGACCAAGCAGCGCGGAACTATTAAAAATCTAAAATCTAGCTAATTACTATTCACAAAAACCATGACTGCAATGAGTACACCAAGTGATCACATCAGGGCAAACCCCGCCTCTCCAGCCTAACTCAGTTGGAGTCTGCAGAGTATTATACCTTGACGTCAGCCTTTGATCCTTTGATCGTGTTAGACTTTTTTCTTTTCACAATGTCCTTGTTTTGGGAAATTGCAAAAGATTCCTGTGCATGGCACTACTATCCCTGCCCCTGATGATTCATTGGAATTCACCTTTGACTTTGACAGCATAGTCAGGGAAGGGACTACCCTGACTGCTGGGAAGTCGAGTGTACATTACCTTAACATGCCAGTGTTTCATCAGAGGCACCGCAACCTCCAGTTCAACAACCTGAAGAAGCATTTTGACACTGAGGGAATTGTGTCTCCCTGATACCCTTAATTTCCTCCAGATTTAAGAAGACTCCCCCCATATTCACGTGAAAAGCCCCAACAAGCACCCTGTCAGTGGGGTGATAGTGACTTCCGGGCTGTCACACAGCCCCAGTTCAACAAGGCCGAGACCTACCTCGACCACATGGAGGATCTGGCAGAGAAGATGCTTTGCCCATTTCGGTTGAGGATGGAGCAGGTGTCCCTGTTTGCTGGTGGGATTGTGCCACGACAGGTAAGAGCCCAAGACTCTGTTGATCAGGGAAAGCTGAGGGAGTTTTTCAGCACCCATCCAGTTGTGCTTCAACTACAAGGCGGGTCCTGATGGCCAGGGATTGTTGGACACAAGGTGCTGGAGTTCCTGGTGGGCTCACTCAGGAATCTGTACAGCAACCATGCAGGTTTGGGGGGGTTATGAGCCCAGCTGGGAGTCCTTCCAGTATGAGCTGGCACTGGAGGAGATTTTCTATGGCCACCCACTGAGCAGCACTGACAGTCAGTTAACCCCAACTTTGGGAACAAGCTCCGTGAACCCCAACAGTGGCCTTGGGCCACACAACAGTGCCAGTGCTGGTGAGACACCTCCACCCCTGCTGCCCGGATCGAGAGAATCTTCCCGCTGTGCGATGTGCTGGGTGCACAGCCCTCCGTTATGGGAGCGGCACTGGTGCAGCTACTGCTGTGTGACCTGTACCAGAGGAATGACATAATTCACCTGGGGTTAGGTTAAGGTTAGGATTAGGGTAAATCTCCAGGAAATGAATGCAAGAGTCAATGTAATGTCCCCAAAAGTCATGAAAACACGACTCTGTGTGTGTGTTTTATGTGTGTACCCTAACCCCCTTTATGAGATACTGTATTGGGGAATGTGGATAATGACGTAGACGAAATTAGAGAGGACCAACGCATGTGGTTGAGTTTGGCATCTTTAGCTGCACAGTTTAACTATGTTCATATGAGCATACCTATAATTAACAGCTTAATTATAAACAGCTAATTCCCTGATGCCCCTCTAGCAAACATAATTGTACTTAAATGCAGGATTGAATTCTCCTTTCATGTCGCCAGATGTGAACTGATGCGTGAAATGTGTTAAAATAAAACCATTTGCCGACACTGAGAAGAAGAAGAAACTGAATCCAGAAAGAGACAGAGTCGTTCTTCTGTTTTTTTTTTATTTGAATAATATTTACATCTGCCATTTCCATGCTGCCTGGCAGCATGGAAATGCAAAAATCTTTAAAAATAGGCCTGTTGAAAGTCAGTTCAATGACAACTCAAAATGCACACTGTTGGCACAAGAGAGGGAATATCTTAAACAAAGGCAATAGTTGTGACTTTTCTTTCTTTAACTTGAGCAGAAGATAGTTTGTGATGATGTTGAATCATACAAATGTGTATATTCTATAATCCCATTTTCCGTACCAAAAGGTGCGTTGGATTTGTTTTGTCTTCACATGTTGACATCTTATGAACTGTATCGTGCAGTCATCATGTTTCCTGTAAAAGCCACAGAGAGGGCAGTGTGAGAAACCTTTGTCACATCAGAATGCGTCATCCATTTGTGTTTGTCTGCTCATGTTTTGACTTGTTGTGCAACATCTCGTTCACCTGAAGGCATCAGAGATTCCGTCTTGAACTGATTAGATCTGTGGTCTTTCAGTTTTGTTTTAACTGTTGTAATGTTCGACCACAGTCGGAGACGAGCCAATGAAATATGTGTGAGGGAGTATCACAGAGCTCCATCTGAAGTTCAACCAAAGTGTGTTGGAGCCAATGGATATATAAAGGAAGCCAAGCTTTTACAATACCATCATTATTAGTGCTTTTTACCATATTTTATAGCATCATTTTTACGTCACACTTTCACTGTCCATAAAACATGCAGACAGCATTAATATTCTGTGGCACAACTGTAGTTTTGACAGCTAATATAACGCTTTTATGATTGTTTTTATGTCTTGACTCAAGAAAAATGTGAATTACTGTACTTTGTATTTTAACAAATTAATCATTTCCTAAAATCACAAAGGTTACAACTTTCAGTAGCGCCTTTTTTAATAAAGTGCTGCTGGATGCCAGTTTTTGTTTTGGGAAGTAACACGCTGCATTATTTTCAAAATGGCCATTGACCGGTATGTTTAAGATTAACTAAACCCCTCCTCATTCTCGCCCACATAGTCGACTCATATTTTGTCAATCACGGTCACAACTTAACATTTAACTATTTCTAAAAATTTGATTCTGAAAATGATTAAAATATAAATAAATATAAATTTGGAGTTTAACTTTGTGCAACTTGCAGCTGTGAGTAACTGATATCAAAATACACCAGCTCTCAACCTGATCATCAAAAGTCTTGTTTTAGTCAATTTAAGTTGCCTTTTAAAGTTTATTAATTGTAAACATTATCCTAACCAAATTAGCTTCTGTGTGGTTCAAAACATTTCTAACAGGCAGACAGTTTGACTGTACTGAGATCCGCATTAACGTTACTCTAACGTTAGCTAGCCGGAAAAAATATGTACGGTAGTCAACGACCAGGGTAACGGACGTGTTGGTAACGTACATTGTGTGGGACAAGAGATGTAGTTCACTAATCGGTTTCACACAAAACTAAATGGTACTACGACAAACTGAGACTTTCTTGAAGTGGAAAATTATCTTTTAAATTGACAAACATATGTTTACACATGATTACATAAGGGAGTGTTAGTTAGTAAACAAGTTCACTGATGCTCATCATTCCTCTACGAATACAACACTTTTCTTAAACTCATTTACCAGCCTTCCACATGTAACATAAATCCTTCTACTAACTCATCTGACATTAGCTTAACCCTTTCTGCCATGAAGCTTGCTAGCTTTACATTGCATATGAAATATAAAACCAGCAATGTTTGTAAATGAACTGTAAGAAAACGTTGTCCAGCCAATATTGAATGAAGTTAATAAATGGAAATTGCTTCCAGTCTACTTCTGTAATCTTTCAGCCCGTTTTCCGCCAATCTGTTCGGAGGTTATAGAATGTCATAAATGAGGAAACAACAGTGGCTTTCTTCACTTTTTGCAGATGTTTGACTACTGACAGCTGTGATATATTTTCGTCCATAAGTGGGCTATATATCGCAAACCCCAAATGTCCTCCAGCCTCATACGTGACCTAATCCACACTTAACCACCTCACACAGTTGAAGACGTGTGTTTGCAAATGTCTCTCCAATGTCAACAAATAGTTTTACTGGTTGAGGACCAGATGAGAATAAAATAGTTTACAACCACAGCTCTGCACAGAGGGAGCGAGCGTCACACAAGAAAAACATATTCAGTCATTATCAAAACAATGAAAACCAGGATTGTGGGAGGCAGCTCAGGGACAGAGCAAGAGATCTATTGTTGTGTTGACAACTGAAATTTTTTAATTTCATACCACTCTGACTCATGCGGGTCATACCGCATTAACTGCTGACTCATTGTTACTGGAAAGCATTGGTGGGGCAGCAGGGAATTTCAGCAGGGAATTTCAGAGAAACTGCAGTTTAATTTGACTGTATTCAAGCTTAAAGGAATAATATACGAACTTCAGAGCATTAATACATCAGCAAACCAGCGGTTCCCCCTCAGGTAGGCACTGTTAGCTCGGTCAGCACGTTTGACGTTGTTTGTAACGTTAGCGTTGATTTGTTACTTTATTAATTATGTCTTCAGCCATGTTACAGTGTTTTAAAATGCTATGGCAGACTGCTCTTGTGACAGAAAAGTGACTCAGGTGCGTAATCACAACATGACTGTTACGTCTATGTTGGACAATGGCCCAGTGCAGGTGTTCTCATTCACACCTCTTTCTGTTTCTGCCAGTAAATGACTAATATATTAAAGTGTCATTTAATTACAGGTAATACATTTTACCCGTCAACCAAAGCTACCTGCTGCTGAACTGGATCAGAGAATTACTATCGTACCATATCAACGTATCCTCCTACAACGGTTTGTATGATATCTTACGAAAAAGTTACTTCTCATTTTTCGTGCATTTTCCTATGAAAGTCCAACAACACGTGTCAAATTCTGCTCGTTACATGAATTCAGTCTTTTCAAAATAATAACTACTTGGTTGGGTTTAGGAAAAGATCATGAAATACCTCGTCCGGTTTAGGCAACAAAACTACTGGGAAACGATTAAGATAACGACGGCACTGCGGTTACTTAAGTACGCAAGTTACGTGACAAATTAATAATTTTAACTTCTATTTTTTACAAGTGGAACGAACAGCGGCCTCCTGGGTGAAGAACAGGTTTTAGTTTGACCCATACACCTCCACTCACTCCCACTCTTTCTTGATTAGGGATATAAGAATTACAGCGTAATATTTTTCGTAGGTATAGCTACAAACAGCCTGAATATATCTACGAAGTTGACTCTCAGATTGGCTTTATTGCCGTAAAAAAAATAGGAGGCAACAAGAAGTTGTCTTCGTAATGTAAAAACAGCGTTAAAAGAGGAAAAGATACATTGTGCCTGTTTGTAGAAGCCTCAGATGGCTGATGGAGCTGATACCCGTGACCTCTTACCTCTACGGTGGTTTGTTGCCGTCTGTGTCTTGTACTGCCCCCAGTAGACTTCCATAAAAACCCCCGAAGGGAGTGTTGACTAAGTGTGTGAGAGAAAGAGAGACGGAAAGGTGGGGGGGGGACAATTTTCTGGTAAATCACCTCACCAAGACCCCTCCTCATCTCCCAAACGCTCCCTGTTGCACACTCCAGCACACACCCACACACACACACACACTGTTGACAGTAAGCAGGAGGGTGGAATGTCTAAGTATTTGCATGAGTCTGTCTGTTGCACACACACACACACACACACACACTTGCTATCTGGTGTTGAATGTTTGCTCGGTTGGGGTCCAGTTACGAGGGGGAGGGTGGTGGTCCTCCTTGAGCAGCCAGCTTGTCTGTCTGTGTGTTTGTCTCGTCCTGCCATCAAGCACACTGCAGTAGAATAGAGTAGAAGAAAATAGAAAAACATAAAGAGTGAAAACATGAAGGGAACAGTGGAAGGTAAACTTGTACGCCCGCTATAGTTATGGTACTAAAAAAAACTTTAAAGCATGTAATAATCATCATATGAATACAGGTTGATTTTGACATGCGGACAGTATGAGACAGGGATCAAACCACCGACCTTCTGGTCCAAGGACGACCCGCTGTACCCACTGAGCCACAGCCACCCCAACTTTAAACTTAAAGTTACTACAAGGAACATTATTTTAGTGTTGATTTTGGCGGTCGGTTTCATTTATGAGCACCAGACTCCCTTTAGAAAACCTCTCATTCTACTGCAGCAGGGTCTGACAGTCTGCCCCTCTCAGTCCTGGTTCTGGTTCTCCTGTGCCTCCCTTCCCTCCAGCGGGTCCAGCAATACGTCCTGGGTCTCCAGCAGAGAGGAGAAGTTCTGCTTCTGGAGGAGGAGGAGGAGGAGGAGGAGACGCTGCTGCTGCTGCTGCCGGGAGCTGAGCTCTCCTCCTCCCTCCGGAGGTCTGTCCACGGTGGACCGGTCTCTGCTGGAGGATCTGGGTCTGTCCACGGTGGACCGGTCTCTGCTGGAGTCTGAGCTGAAGGAGTTTCTGGTGAACCTGCATGAGTTCATCTGGTTTCACCAGAATCTGACCCGGTGGCTCCGATGACGAGCATTAAGAATAACTCTATAGAAACAGACCATCTTCTCTCTGATGGTCTCTTTACTGATGGAGGTCTGATAGAGGATCAGGACTACACTGAGACTGGTTCACTTCCAGTTAAAAGTTCCTCACAGTGACTTTAGGTTTACGTTACAATTATTATAATCATCATTTTCTGTAATATAAATGTCCATTAGAGATAAGGGATGAAAAGATAATGATATAGAGTGAAACAACTACAGAGAGAGAGAGAGAGAGAGAGAGAGAGAGAGAGAGAGAGAGAGGTGTTTGGATTGGTGATGACATTGACAGTAATCAGATTATGATCCTGTGTTTCTTTCCAAATAAAAGGAAAAGAATGACTGAGAGAAAAGACATACATCTATGATAGAGGAGAGGAGGAGGTGCAGTGAGAAAGTATGAGAGACAAGGAGTTTACGTAAAGCATATATCTTAAAGCCTCCCCCCCCCCCATGCCTCCTTCCTCCTCCCCTCACATTTACTACTCTTCCCATGTTGTTTCCTCACTCCACCACCACTCCCCTCCTCCCTTTTTATCACTCCCTTTTTCCTCCTCCCTCCTCCGGGCCAGAAGAGAGAGAAAGAGAGGAGTGACCGACCTGAGAGTTTAAACAAACCAGAGAGCCCGACAGAGCAGAGCTCACACACACTCTCAACACACACACACACACACACACACATTCATACAGCTGTTCAGCGCTTGAGGGAAACTCTGCTGAGCTTTTCACCGGAGAGCGAAGCTGAGGTAGGTTTGTGAAGATTACCTCACCGCTGTGTTTTTATGGCAATTATAAAACATAACTGGCTCGAAAAGATGCACGCTTTCTCATTCTGACTCCTTAAACTGTTGTTAAATTGTAAATTCAATAGAGTTGCAGTTGTGTTTGACTTAAGTTTGTGATATTTTTTGCCTTGATTTCATTGCAATTTTTTTAATGTAGCTGCCTTTTTGTTTTGCATAGGATTATAATGTTTGTCTCGGTTTTGATGGGATCTTGTAAGAGTTTGACAGCTGTTCACAACCCTAAAGGTGGAAGTCTTTTCATTTTTGTGTTTTTCAGAAAGAGTGAGACATCTGTATACCTGAAAAGCACAGCTGATTGAAGAGGACGCAACCAAGACAGAGCTGAAGGATTTGGGATAAAACAGACCAGACCTTTGCCACCCCCCCCCCCCAACCCTCGGAGGATCTCCCTCTCAGACGTTAGAGGCCGTCTGGTTTTCCAGAGGGCCACCAGTGGCTGAACTTCTACCGATGGAAGCCCCGACCCTGGCTGAGATGGGAGACCTGTGTCACCCGCGCTCTTGCTCTCCGGAGGGGGAGACGGTGTGTGCAGCTTTGGCCCGTTATGAGAACACCCTCCGGGACGCCATCAGGGAGATCCATGTGGACGTCAGCGCCTTCAAGCTGGGCATGGAGCGCCGTCTGGAGGAGACGGCCAACCTGAGCGGGCCCCTCGGACGAGCCGTGGCTCAGCTGCAGCAGGAGAACCGGCAGCTCCGGGGTCAGCTGGAGGCTCTCACCCTGCAGGTGGAGCTCCTGAGTGGGATGGCGTGCGACCGGAGCGCCTTGCTCCTGAACAACAACAACCACAGTCAGAATCACAAGAATCACCTCAGTGACATTCAGGAGAACCACCAGGAGATAAGAGAGGTGATCTACGGGAAGGGTCAGGCTCACACTCAGAGCCAGGCTCTCCTCCACATCCAGTCCTGCAGCCTGGGGGGTCAAGCCCAGACCTACGGTGGCCTCGGCGGTCAGTCCGGTCCTGCGTCCCCACCCGTCTCGTTCTCGTCCTCCCCGAGCTCCAGCAGTCCTCCCCCGGGCTCCAGAGTTTCCTCCATGGTGACGGGCCCAGTGTCAAGCAGCAGCCCCTCCACTGCTCGCTTCTCCAGCCGAGCCACATTCGCCGTGTCCAGCAAGACTAACGTGAGTACCCCGCTGCACGTTAGTGGACAAGAGGTGGTGGATGCTTTCATTGGAGGTCCCTTTACAACAGTGTTATTTATCTGATGTACTCAGGCGGAAGTGTGTTAAAGCTGCATTCTCTCTAGTGTCCACCAGGGGGCGACTCCTCTGGTTGTATAGAAGTCTATGAGAAAATGACTCTACTTCTCTCTTGATTTATTACCTCAGTAAACATTGTAAACATGAGTTTATGGTCTCAATCTCTAGTTTCAAGTCTTCTTCAATACAGCATGATGTTCATTTAGTACATTATGGTCCATTTAGAGTCAAACAGACCATAAAGCAGGGTATGCTTTAGGGCGGGGCTACACGGTGATTGACAGGTCGATACCAGAACCATATATGGCGTCTCTACTTCAGTTTGACATCCTGGATATATCCTTCAAGTTTATTTCAAACATTTAACTGTAACTTATAGCTTGAGGTACATGTGCCCCTGGTTGAAAATCACTGTTTCACAAGTCAAGAACTGCCTACATCTCAAGTCTTAAGGACGCTCATCCAAGTCAACTCGTAGTTTGTATCCTGATGCACACAGACGCTCTTGTTTGTACTGACCCACCACTTAACTTTGTAACATGGAGGGAAATGTAATAAACAATAGCAGAAGAGGTGGGCTAATCCAGTAATTGCGATGTGGTTTGCCTTGTTGGGAAACTATAGGGCTGCTGTGTTAAAGAGGCAGAATGTGAGTGTGACTGTTGCATTGTGGGTTGTGTGGTTGTTGTCATACGAGTCGCTGGCTGTGTCACTGCGGTTGCACCAATAGCCCTTCACCAGGACACTTTAAGTATTTATGAAGAACGGTTACATGAGTCCAGCAGGCTCCTGGGAGGTGAGGTTAGTGTGGTTTTCAGACCTGAGTCAAATATGTGAAGTCAGCATTGTGAAATGTAGTGCCGTGGTTAGTCATTAGCGCTGTCATCCTAGGCCCAGGTTTTGGGGGAAACTCTTTGCTTCACGTGAACGTTTACATGGTTCTGGTTTGAAAAGATTCCAGTCAGTGGTCTTGTGAAACTCTTTCTAAACTTTACTGAATAAATAAAAAGAACTGAGGGTTCTAGCTTTAGATCAACTCAATGATCTTGTTTTTGATACAAAAGTTGTGTTAAAATTGGTTTTATGTTGTGTCTGTGTGACTGTGTGTAGAGTTACATTATATTCAATCACTACATCGATGGTGACCAGTTGTGTCTGTGTTAGTACTCATAGTTTCTGATTTATTGTCTCGGTAATGTTTTACTGTCACCTCGGGATGCTGCTCATGGAAGTACGTCCTTGCAGAGTTGGACTTGGAGTCCCATACAGTAGTTTAATTGATTTCCTCTTTTAGCTTGACTTGCTTCTGATGAAACCAAAAAGAGAGAATCTCCTGACTTCTATCCACTCTGTGGTCGCTGCATGACTCAGACAGTTGACGGTTATTGTGCAGTTTTTCTCCTGGTCATAAATGTATTAGGTTTTCACAGCAGAAAGAAACGTCTGTCTACAAATCTATAACATGTTTATTTAGTCTATGCGAGCTGTATGCGATCTAGAGTTTTGTTTTCTTAAGTCTTCCCATCCTCAGGTGATTGAATATACATGAGAGTGTTTATGTGTTGCGAACTGATAGTGGAATATGAGTGTTCCATAGACTGTATATAGGTGAACGTAGTCATTGTGACGTCACCCATTGTTTTTTTTTGTGGACTGATGTTATGAAGCCTCGATTTTGCCGTCGCCATCTTGGAATATGGCCGTCACCATCTTGTTGTTTTTTGCAACCAGTGAACAGGAAGTGACCATATCAGAACTGAGGAGGAGTGACGTAGAGACACCGTATACGTCTCTGGTAGAGACCTGTCAATCACCGTGTAGCCCCGCCCCTAAAGCATACCCTGTCAATCACCGTGTAGCCCCGCCCCTAAAGCATCCCCTGCTTTATGGTCTGTTTGACTCTAAATGGACCATCATTTACTAAATGAACATCATGCTGTATTGAAGAAGACTTGAAACTAGAGATTGAGACCATAAACTCATGTTTACAATGTTTACTGAGGTAATAAATCAAGAGAGAAGTAGAGTCATTTTCTCATAGACTTCTATACAATCAGAGGAGTCGCCCCCTGGTGGACACTAGAGAGAATGCAGGTTTGAAGACACTTCAGCACCGGCTTCACTCGGCAGAACTGGAGGTTGCCGTCTGCAGTGTGCATGTAAACGCTGTCAGTTTTATCCGTCAAACCTTGTTTGGTATATCTTGGTTTGCAAGGACTTGTTACTTCTCAGTATGAGTGTGCTGATACAGCTGAAATAATCTGATATCAGCCAGTACGTCAGCCTGGAGGGGTTTCTACCGGAACAATCAATCAATCAACAGTGGCTTAGCATGTAGTGTTATATATGTATTACCTAAAGTAAACAGTAAAACCACAGACATGAAATCACACGTCAAACTGTTTTGCTTTACAAGTACCTCAAAGCCACAGTGGTTAACTTGAATGGCGGGAGACGATGTTATTTACTTCCAGGCCACTCTGACCCGCTGTGGAACGTTTATGAGGCCAGTATTGAGATTGTCTTTTTTATTATCTGGAGCAGAGTTGTTCCTTTATGAAGCTCTGTATTTTGTCTCGTCTGTAAACTCACAGCTGTATTCTCAGAGTGTGTGTTTGACGGGCTGCAACAGGCGGGAGGTTGTGTTTTTGGATCCTGTTTTAACGATATTGAGATCCTGATTTTCCAAAATTGTAAGTGCTGCAGCAACAAGCAACATCAAAAGTCTTGCACGGCATGTTAACATTCACACATTCAGGTACAGAAAGGTCTCACAAAATAGTTATAAAACACACGCACACATTATGCAAATGAGCTGTTAGTCATGCATCTTTAATTACCAAACTATGCAGTGGATACAACAGAGGAATTTTATCTTCTGTGAAATCATGTGGTCAGAGCTAAACAACAAAGGGCACCTTTGTTTCTGTGTGTCTCTGTGTGGGAGATCCCCCGCTGTCAGCCAAACACACACATCGGATCAAACACTGTGAAATGTACGCGCACAGAGGTCCACTGTTTGTGGCTCCTCTGCTCACGTCGTGGTAATTAGCTTCATTGGATTCATTTGGATTGAATCATAATTAAAGCTCGTTCTTCCTGCCACATCCTCGCCTGTCAGTGCAGCCCGTGATCACGGCAGGTTGAGGAATAGGACGAAAAAAAAATGCCAATAGAAAGTAAGTTTGGATCATTTTACGAGGTGAGCACTCAAGTTCAACTTATCCTCGTGACTATGCAACGGTCAGAGCGAATGACGTCGTTTTAAAAAGCGACAAAGACCACTTATGGTGGTCAGGAGGGGAAGTGGAAGGTTCCATCAAACCAACAGGACTTTCAACCAGGAGACAGGTGTTCACCACAGTGTGTCCCAAAGTGTTCTGTTGCCTAAATCTAACCTTCGTCTAACCTGCGGTCTTTCTAAACCTAACAAAGTGGTTTTGTTGCCTAAAAACCTGACAATTTGTGTCTCTCTACACATATAATACAATATATTACATTTCCTGACTATTTCACGAGCTGCTGTGAGACTGTGTTGGTCTGTCAGAGACACAAAGTTCAGCTCTAACAGGCCTGATCGACATGAAGCAGCGACAGTTAATGGCTCAGATCCAAAGTGAAGCTCTCTGTCTTCCTGTCTGCTCTCCAGCTGTTACTGTGCACCTTCACCGTGACTTCCCAAGCTGTAACAGGACACACACACCTCCACACACACACACACCTGCAACATGACCTCGTTCGTATGGAAAACTCGCCTGCAGCACGTATCGGTATGAATTATGAATACTTTCTCTTCTCATCTGTCCGTCTCTCTTCTTCTCTGCGTCCTCTCTCTGCTCTTCTAGTCAAATGAAAGATTTGCTGCTTGTTAAGTTGAAATATACTGTTAATATACTATTATATACTATAATAAAGGTTTATTCCTCTCACTCTGCCTTTATTCAAAAAATATTCACAATCATTTTTTTGCAATATTTCGGAAATTGAGACCATAAACTCACGTTTACAATGTTTACTGAGGTAATAAATCAGTCATATTGTGCCGCCTCTGATCCCGTTTTCTGATTCAGCACATCGGAATTCGCATAAAAATACTTGAATGGAAACCCAGCTGTGTGTTTAATAGTGTGTGTGTGTGTGTGTGTGTGTGTGTGTGTGTGTGTGTGTGTGTGTGTGTGTGTGTGTGTGTGTGTGAGTGTGTGTGTGTGAGTGTGTGTGTGTGTTTGTGTGTGAGCGTGTGTGTGTGTGAGTGTGTGTGTGTGTGAGTGTGTGTGTGTGAGTGTGTGTGTGTGAGTGTGTGTGTGTGTTTGTGTGTGAGCGTGTGTGTGTGTGAGTGTGAGTGTGTGTGTGTGTGTGAGTGTGTGTGTGTGTGTGTGTGTGTGTGTGCTTCCCATCTGGAAGGTTTTTGAGGTCTGTAAAGAGGCAGCTGTGCGGCTCTTTTCTATCCTCTAATGGTTCTGGGCAACAGGAATTAGTCAAGATTAGGATTAGGACAACGACCTAAACCTCCTCAACAATGTCTCCTCTTCCTCCTCTGTTTCTCCCTCCTCACACACTTTGCCATCACACACACACACACACACACGTCAGCAGACAACACTGCTGTTGCCAATCACAGTGGCCAAGGCAGCCGCCTCAATGGGCCATTGTGTGGTTCTTGAGCTTTATTGGGAATACATTGAGTGAGTGGTTACACAATCAACCCTCCTCTCTGCCTCATTCCTCTCCTCCTCTCCATCTCTCACCCTCGTCTCACCTCAACAAATGTTTCACCAGAGGCTGACACTTTTATTTTCAAAAATTAAAACTGTTCTGATAAATTTGAGTTCAGATGTTGAGTTTGAAAAGTCCGATCTTAATAATAAACATAGAAAATATAACACAATAAATATGGTTGACCACCAGAAGAGAGAATTCGTTTGAATTGTGCCATGAATCACACGTATGATGTTTGTTAATTTAAAAGATAATTTTGCTCATCAAGAAAGTCTCATTTTGTCATAAAACTAATGACAAATAATATAAGTAATTAAAAAGGCTTCACACCCAAAATAAATTGACAAACCTCATACATGTAATTCATGGCACAAATCAAACGGGATCAACATTTGTCTCTCCCCGTTGACTACCGTACGAATGTTTTCTGAAATAAGGTCCCGTATGTGGGGGACACTGAAAGGGGCGGGACTTAGCATCTCTGATATCTACGAATACCTTTCCCAACCTCTCATGTACCGCTCCACTACTGCAGAGAATAACACATTCCTCTTTCTCCGCATGTTTGTGTCCGTTAGCAGACGAACAGATCCGAGGGTTATCTACTACTTCCTATCGACGCGCAGAGACTTGGGTGCGCTTGATTTATGGCTCCATACATCACTTTGCATCGCTCGTTGTGAAAGAGGTGCTTTTCCTTGAGATGGAAAAGTTGAGTTTTGGGGCAGTTGCGGATGTGTTTTCCTCGTATGGGCTCAAAATACAGGCTGTATAGATGTCGCACGAGTTTCCACTTAAAGGTGTTACATGCGGCAATTCAACATCGGTAAATCGTTACCGTGCACATTTCTTGCGGTTTTCCTACTGTCGTCAGCGTGGTACAAACTGAGCAGACGTTTTGGTCGCTGGTGGCATAAAAACAATCTGGAGTCTAGCAGGAAGCAACAGGATTTATAGGAAATGTGGTTTCAATCTTGAGAAACATCTGTACCCATAACACCACGGCTGTGAGACAGAAGCTCCCCATTGTCTCCACCCGTGTCTCATTTTTTAAACAATTACACCAAACTATGAAAACGTCTGAGTCTTACACAGTAAAGCTACTACTTGATGGTCTGACTCAGTCCTACAGAGGAACCAGCAAGTTCAGCCTGTGTGAGTTGGTACAAATTCCAACAAGTTGTACCCTCCCTCCCTCCATCCCCTCCTGTGCACCCATTATCTCCATCTCCCACTAACATTACACAACTTCACCTCGATGCTATCTGTTTCTACTCACTCAAGCATCAGACCACTACAGCGTTAGTTTAGTCACAGTCTGAGAATACTCCGATGGATAGATTGTACTAAAATCTACTGATCCCAGTCCAAACTGAATTGCACTGTGATTACTGGCTGCTGCACACGTTTACATTCACAGGGCTTCCTGTAGCATTAAGTTATAGGAAAAGGTGAAACTGCAATGATATGCTTGGTGCACAAACCTGTTTTGTACACTTTTCGTGCAGGTTGTAAAGGCAGCGCTGCACACCTATACATGAATATGATTGGATGTTCCTAGTCAGCTGTTGAATGAGTGGTGAAGCACGAATGAAACAATGTCAATAAGCTAATTCAAGCGCGACTTTAATGTTCTGCCTGAACTAACGTTACGCTCCGGTCGTACCATCAGGAATGTGTTGTGTAAGAAAGACTTGTGCTTCTGCAAACATTGATGGTGTTGTATAATAACAAGCTTTAGATGGAAT
The DNA here is from genome assembly GCA_032191485.1 of Leptoclinus maculatus. Lineage (NCBI taxonomy): Eukaryota > Metazoa > Chordata > Actinopteri > Perciformes > Stichaeidae > Leptoclinus > Leptoclinus maculatus. Next base: position 261,455 of record JAVDOI010000166.1, read on the forward strand.
TCTTCCGATAAATGATATACTGCAGAAAGGTTTTTAATGCTTTAGTGAAGCTAGTTGTATAGTTTGAGTGGAAATGAGTAATTTAACTGCCTCATATGACTCTCTGGTAAATTAAAAGGAATTTGCCTTGTTCCATTTAATGTTCAAGTAACTTTATGTCTTTAAAGCTACTACGAGGAACTTGGTAGTGTCTCTGAGCACCAGACTCCCTTTAGAAAACCTCTCATTCTACTGCAGCAGGGTCTGACAGTCTGCCCCTCTCAGTCCTGGTTCTGGTTCTCCCGTGCCTCCCTTCCCTCCAATGGGTCCAGCAATACGTCCTGGGTCTCCAGCAGAGAGGAGAAGCTCTGCTCCTGGAGGAGGAGGAGGAGGAGGAGGAGGAGGAGGAGGAGGAGACGCTGCTGCTGCTGGACGGTGGACCGGTCTCTGCTGGAGGATCTGGGTCTGTCCACGGTGGACCGGTCTCTTCTGGAGGATCTGGGTCTGTCCACGGTGGACCGGTCTCTGCTGGAGGATCTGGGTCTGTCCGCGGTGGACCGGTCTCTGCTGGAGGATCTGGGTCTGTCCACGGTGGACCGGTCTCTGCTGGAGGATCTGGGTCTGTCCGCGGTGGACCGGTCTCTGCTGGAGGATCTGGGTCTGTCCACGGTGGACCGGTCTCTGCTGGAGGATCTGGTCTGTCCTTGGTGGACCGGTCTCTGCTGGAGTCTGAGCTGAAGGAGTTTCTGGTGAACCTGCATGAGTTCATCTGGTTTCACCAGAATCCGACCCGGTGGCTCCGATGACGAGCATCAAGAATAACTCTATAGAAACAGACCATCTTCTCTCTGATGGTCTCTTTACTGATGGAGGTCTGATAGAGGATCAGGACTACACTGAGACTGGTTCAGGGACAGTTTAAAGTTCCTCACAGTAACTTTAACCTTTTACAGATAGCTTAATGAGTAAGAGTGTGTAGAGTAGAGTAGAGATCATATGGTGTAGTGTTGTTTATCTCCATGACAAAGACATTTGACATTTACACTCCGTCCGTGGAGACTCTCCAGGCTGAGCCAGCTCTGATAGTGTTGACATACAACTCCTGGCCCTCTGTTTGTACTCAAATCCTAGCAGCACCCATCCATCCATCCATCCATCCATCCATCCATGCACTCTTCCCTGCCTCTCTGTGGCCCCTTCCTCACCCTTTTTACCCCTCCCCCAACCTCCTCCTCAGAGCTCGGCTACGTTTTAAGGCTGGATTCCTGGCACCAAACCCCCCCCCCCAAATGTGTCTATTAATACAGCCATGCAAGAGACAGAAGACATAGCTCCAAAACACTCAATATTTACTAAAATTGCAAATAAAGAAACTTGCTTTTAAACCTGATTTATCATTTTACCAAATATCCTTTAACTACACTATTGTTATGAATTTGCATGAGTGGTTTGGCGATACAAACTCACTTATTAAGACCATTTTGAGTGCTTCTTCTGATGCTTTTAGTAAGAAGTAGAAAACAATATATATCCGATATAGAAGAAACTGAAAGCAGGGCACAGCTGAGGTTAGTGTGTGTGTGCGTACACATGCTGGGGGTTTAACAGAGGTATGCGGCCACTCCCTGGCTACCCCTGGCTCTCTTAATGACTTCCAGACAATAGGCCGTGTTCCCGTCATCATCTCTGTGGAAACAGGTTAATAACTGACTGGCCGGTGGGAGAGCTCGCCCCCTCGGTGGAACCAGTAAGCCTGACTGGAAGTGGACTTCAGAGGTAGATTTTTTAAGGTTGCCTCTTGGGAGTACTTTACAACGTCATTTAGCTGCACTCACATCCACTGTTTTTTTGGAATAATGCCCAGAAGGCGCTTTAAGGAAGATTGTTTTTTAAGAGGTTGGGTGACACGGTGCAGGGGTCACGGGTGAGAGAGAAGGAGTTTTCAGGTTTTGTCAGACATTAAGTCTCCCACCACGGGGGAGGGTGACCCCAGATATAACTACGACTTTGGGCATATTGGTGGGGCTCAGCAGAAGTAGGAACATGACCTAGAGTTAATTTATCTTCCTGTCAATCAGCATGAGGATGAAAATTTGAAAATGTAAACTCTCCAGAGGTTGGATGATGACGTAGATGTTTCCACAATAAGATGAAACTTTGAAGGAGCCCTGCAGGGAAATGGCAGCGGCTACAATGACAGCATAAACTGAGTAATAAATAACAATATGGAAAATGGTAAATGTTTAAATGAGACACAGCTGGCAAGTTCAACAATACAAAATGTTATGTGGAAATATTTGAATGAGGATGTGAAGAAAGAAAAGAGTTATACAGCATAAGTAGCTATACCTATATAAAATGAATGTACTTTAATTCGTATATCCAACTAAATGAAATGGTGTGTAATCCATGTGATCATGGATAATGAAGTATAAAGACCGTACAAAGTCACACAAGGCGGGCGTGAGTGGAGGTTGATTGGTCTCCTGGGTCTTTCACCCAGGAGGCTGTTGATCACGCCCCGTGTGAAACGAATAATCAACATTGATTTATTCGTCACGTAGCTTCCTTAACTGAAGTACCACTTATGTAGTTATTTTAACCCAAACCACGATATTTTCCTTAATCTAACTAAGGGGTCTTATTTCCTAATCGTAACCAAGTATTTCACCATCTTTTCTTAAACCTAACTACGTTTTTTTGTTGCCTAAACCTAACCAAGTTGGTTCCTACTTTTGTAGGAAAACACACAAAAAACTTTTCATAAGATATACGAAACGTAGTATGAGGATATGTTGAATAACTACATGTGGTGCCGAAATGATGAATGAATGTACTATTTGTTACCAAACACACTAAACCTGCCCAACACCACAGAACTAGTGCCTCATACAAGTTCACTTTTACACACAAACACAGAGACATAGAGGCGATCTGCCCATATGGGAAACAGACATATTGATTAACTTTAATTGACCGAATAGAGAAGATCAAAGTAAAAACAAAACGGTTAACACATGAATCACCTGTCCAGTGTCAGCCTTTCTTTACAAATGGGAGTGAAGCAGGAGGTGATACAGACTTGTCTGTGTTAGGACCTCTCCCCTACCAGAGGTCAGCAGGTTAGACTCCACCGCCTCCTCCTAACCTCCTGCTCTGGCTCACTGCCGGGAACAAGAGGAGTAGAGGAGGACGGGAGGTGGACAGGCAGGACAGGGGGAGTCTCTCTCTATTGTTGCCATATGTTGGAGCTAGAGGAGGGAGTACAAGAGTGAAAAATGATATTTTCCCCCAAAAATCCAAATAGACTTATTTGAGATTTTGCCAGGTAGTGCTGCATAAATGGTAGAACTAAAGGAAAGATCATGAAGTGTCCAAAGTCTCCGGCCAGGAATTTATTCAATATTTGTTGTTGATCTAGACCAAAAGAGACAAAAAATATCAATACACTTGAGCATTGCGGTGTTATGTTTTTTGATACAGAAACACAGTTTTGAATTTGTATTAATAGCCTTCATGCTAACATTACTCCGTTTGCTTTGTGCACCTGGGTTAGACTTAATGCTAATGTTACTGGGTTAGACTTAATGCTAATGTTACTGGGTTAGACTTAATGCTAGCGTTACTGGGTTAGTCTGTGTAGTAATGTTACTGGGTTAGTTTTTGTGCTAATTGTGCTAACGTTACTGGGTTAGTTTTTGTGCTAACGTCACTGGGTTAGCCCTTTTGCTAACATTGCTAGGTTAGTTTTTGTACTAATTGTGCTAACGTCACTGGGTTAGCCTTTGTGCTAACGTTACTGGGTTAGTTTCTGTGCTAACGTTACTGGGTTAGTTTTTGTGCTAATGTTACTGGGTTAGTTTCTGTGCTAACGTTACTGGGTTAGTTTTTGTGCTAACGTCACTGGGTTAGCCTTTGTGCTAACGTTACTGGGTTAGTTTCTGTGCTAACGTTACTGGGTTAGTTTTTGTGCTAACGTTACTGGGTTATTTTTTGTGCTAACGTTACTGGGTTAGTTTTTGTGCTAATGTCTGTTGTCGGTAAATAAATAAAAGCACAAATACACTCTTGGTTTCCAGATGCAGTTTGCGGAGAATCAAGCACAAAATCTTTTTTTTTAGACTGTAACCTGCATTCAGCAGCACTTTTTATGAAGAGAACCTTTCTCTGCACAGTTGCTCTCACCTGCAATTAGGATTTTTATATCCTCTCACTTCAAAGGCTGGGCATATTTTCCACCCTCAACCCAAAGTGGTATTCCATGCGACTTTTCTAGCAGAGAAATTGCAGGCTGCTTGAATGTATTTGAAGAACAGGTGTCTTTCTTCCTCCTAGAGGATTCCTCTGTAGACTCCCTGGAGGAAATTACAGAGCAGGAGTTCCTTGTCAATAAGTGTTTCCCCTGAAAGCTGAGATGAACCCAGCTGATGTCTTTACACCAGCATGCTTCTTGCTCCATATGTTACATCTGCTTTATACTGCTGCCGTGCTTTTATTTTTTTATCCATCCTTCAGTGAAGTGCCAAGTCTTTGGCTGTCAGTCTTTTATTGTAGTTGACAGTGATGAATGGCAGTTCACAAGCTTTGTGATAATTCAAAATGTGTAGCATTGTCACCTCACTCATTCAGCTCATTGCTGTCAACGCAAAGGCTTATTCGTGCTCATGCGGGGTCTGGATGGAAATCTTTGTGTTTTGTTTCGCAAATTAAATGAGTACAAAAGTTAGGAACCGTTAATGGCGAGTGTGTCTCTGTGTGTAAAATCCATACTGAAGGTGAAATGTTCCGAAAACAAGCAAGATGGCAGCAGAACAGAATTATCATAGCATTATGGAAATGCAAAGAATTGCAACAGATTTTTAAATACAGTCAATAAATAATGACTTAAGTTCATGTTAAAAGAATAGACATCTGCTTTTTTGCACAAAGTTTGAAGTAATTTCCGCAGTGCAATATGAAAATGCGGAAAATCTACATGCAAATTTCCGTATGACAAACCGGATACTAAAAGTAAAAAATGTTTGGTGTACCTTCGTACAGAGCCAGGTTAGCTGTTTCCCCCTGTTCTTTAGACTAAGCTAACTAGCTAGCAGTTGGCTGTTATACTACGCATGTTTCGTGAATGGGGCTCAATGAGTTCACTCCTAAACATCCCCTGTGTCCACTCCACACAACAAAACCTATCAAGACAGAGAATGTCCAATGGGCTAACGCTAACTACACAATACATAAACTAATTGGACCCCAAATGTGATGCTAACGCTAGCTCTTGTGGCTATCCCCATTCCTTGACCAACATATAATTTATGGGCGATCTCAAGCCATAAATTGATAAACACCATGTATTTAAAGCTGAGAGTTGGCACTTTAATCTGAGTGTTTCACTCCAAATTCAACATGCAGTACAAAGCCAACACAACAGTGTGTGACCGTTCTGATACTGTGTGTTTCCCAGCAGTCTAAAGTGTACCCTTGTCAAATTTTCACCCTCCAGCAGCCGAGTCGTCCCGTCCACACCTCACCTCCCACCCCTGCAAAGTCTTTATTAAAGTGTCAGTGATGAAGATGCCTCTGACAGCTTAACAATATCCTCTGCCTAAACACAGGACGCTCACCCAGCAGCACCCTCATACCTCCTCCTGTTTGAATAGACGGGTTTCCCCGGGCACGTTGTCCCAAAGCAAACATCTAATATTGTGGCTAACTTCCACTGAGTTAACACTGGAAGAGGTGTGGGAAATGTCGCCATTTGATTTGTTGTACTTACGTTAGCTTGAAGCTAACTGTTGGCAGACTACAACAAAACTAAATAATACATTACCAATACAAGTTGGCAGCCCAGAGTCACATTCTTTTGCGTTTTACTCCACATAGAAAGTTAACTACAGCTGTTTAGGACACATTTTTATTTATCTTTTCCTGTTGGGTGAAGGGTAAATTCTTGCCAGTAGTCATTTTCCCAGAATTTGATTTAGGCAAATAAGCAAAGTCTTGTCCAGCGTTGACCTCAGTGTGATTACACAAAAAGTAAAGATGGCAAAAACTTAGCAAAGTATAATCAAACTCTTTCTTCTCCTTCCTCAGCTGCCTCTTCATCATCTTCTTCCTCCTCTTGTCCCTGCTCTAATGCCTCTCCACATTCCTGTTTCACTCATTTCGTCCAAACATTTTCCCCACTCATGATGCAATGACGCACTCTCAGGGAGTAAGGGATTTGTTGTTCCCTGAGGAAAGCAACGGGGAGCTTTCGTCTGCTTACACTTCTGTCACTCATGAGTCTGTTAGGAATCGGGATTGTTTATAGGCCTACGTTACCAGTACATTCATTAGTTCCTCTTCCGTGTCGTGCAGTAAGAGGGTGACTAAACAACTGGTCAATCAGCTTTATCTGATTTACTTTATAGAAGTCAGGGACAAATTAGAATGAAGTTAAATGTAAATACACACTCCTGTATGTCCATCCGGTGTCCCCCATACAGTTCACAGCTCAACTCAGTCTATTTTAGTGTCATCTTCGTATGATGGTTTCTACTTTTAGAAACTTATCGGTAGGCAGCAACACTCTAATAAACGTGTCTGCCAATAAAGAGAAACGTGACTTATAGTGTACTGAGTGATAACAGTTAATGAAGCTGATGGGTTGATGTGATGATATCTTTAAATTTGATTCCTAATATACAAGGATACTCTGACCCTTAGTGTGTCATTTTTAGGGACTATCATGGGAAAAAAATACTACTGATCACATTTTTAAGTGTCCTATCCAGCAAGCATTTCTGTGTCCAAATCCATTAACAATCCACACGTAAAGCCATGAATGAGGCTGTATGACAAAACAGAGCTAAATGCTAACGGGCTAACATGCTAATGTTTAGCTAATTTTCTTTTTATCTACGTCTGCACCTATAATTTTGTTTGTTAACTTAAGTTACTCAGAGTCTTCCTGCCTGAGCTCATTGTGGGCTGTTGCTTTAGTCCTGATAATGCACAAATTATACATAAAATAAAGAGACATTTTAGTCTCGTCATGGAACAAATGGTTGTGGACGAACACATTCAGTCATAGTTTTCAATCGCAATAGGAATGGCATTTGTAAATATGGAATTTTGACCTGAAGATTGCGCTAAATAAAAAGTTTAAAGTTATGACTATTTACCCTGTTGGGAACATGAACGTCTCAATCAAATGTCATTGCGATTCATGCAATGTTTGTCAAGATATCTCACTCTCACCTTGCTATTCCTGCAGCCACACTGCTAGCATGCTAACCATTCAGCTAGTCTTGGGATTCCTCTTCATGCCTGGGTCAAAAGGTCATGGAGCAAACAATACATTTCACTTTGAGGCATCTTCAGGTCACCAAAGAAGCTGGAATTGACACGTGATGTTCCCTCAATACGTTTTTTTAATCTAAACTATGCTAAAGCTACGGCTACATAGACGTTGTGTAACCTGGAAAATTTGAAACATTGGTCCAGTTGCGTAAGAGCGCACAATTTCAGTCACTATGGAGCAGCTGTACAGTATATAAACACAGGTTTTCATAGCTGGTGAGCACTTATATATCCACACCTACCCAATGTATAAATATTTGCTGTGTAGCAGCTGCTAGCGGCAGTATTGACCTCTCTGAGATCATTGCACTTGAGCGCTTCCCGGCTACGATATAACACCAGAGATAGCTCGTGTTCTGTATCAGTTGGTCCTGTTCTTATTGAGTGAGAAAAGTGAGAAATTGTGTTTTTATTATTCCATTCACTCTCACAACAAAATGGTCTTAAAATCACACATTTAGCACATAAACTAACAGGAAGACAGTGGATAGAAATATAAAGCATGGATGTAGAAATGCAAAAGTATCAACGTTGTCTTGCTGATATTTTAATGAAAGGTGATGATCCTCAAAACAATAAATCAGTCCGTCGGGTGCAGAGTAAATCAGACCGAAATCAGTTGGTGTTTGTGTCCTCAGGTTTCTGGTCAGTACTGTGCCATGTTAAAGTGTTAAGTGCCAGTGTGTTCTGCCAGCAAAAAAAAAAGATACCAGAGAGTTTACAGGAACCTCAGCAGCTCCGCTATCATGTTTCCCCCCCTCTGACCCACTGTGGACATCTGATGATCTGAGCACTTGAGCCGGGAAAGCTCCCCCCTCCCCGAAGCCAGACATTCTGCAATTTGTCTCCCTCCTCCTGCTGGATAGCCAGCTGTTTCCACCCTCGCTACCACGTTCCTCTGCCTCATTTCCCATCATGCAATATGCAAATGCTCCCCTGTGCCTTCCTCACCTTTTCATGCATAAAGTCTTCACCAGGCGGCAACCTCCAGGTCTGCTGATTGAAGCCATTGCGGAAGTGTCTTAAAACTTGCATTCTCTCTAGTGTACACCAGGGGGCGACTCCTCTGGTTGTATAGAAGTCTATGAGAGAATGACTCTACTTCTCTCTTGATTTATTACCTCAGTAAACATTGTAAACATGAGTTTATGGTCTCAATCTCTAGTTTCAAGTCTTCTTCAATACAGCATGATGTTCATTTAGTAAATTATAGTCCATTTAGAGTCAAACAGACCATAAAGCAGGGTATGCTTTAGGGCGGGGCTACTGTGATTGACAGGTCTTACGTCATCCAAGATGGCGACGGCAAAATGTTTGTCAATTTAAAAGATCATTTTACACATCAAGAAAGTCTGATTTTGTCATAAAACTGTTGCAGTATAAGAAAGTGAAAATACATAATTAAAAAGACTACACAACCAAAAGTGTTGTAAGTGTCGTCTCTCTCTGAAGCTACGATGCTTGTGAGTTTCGTACCAGGATGTTCTCACACCAACAACAGGTCTATCTCGTTCTTTCTCTTCCCGGCTCATAAAAAGAGTCGTTGGATTAAACACATCATGTAAGATAACGGTACATTTGAGCGTGGAACGTAGCTAAGTTAGCTAGCAAGCTAACAGCCATGTTGTTGTCGGTGATGTAAGTTGTGCGAGACGAGAGATTTAGTTCACCGAGCGGTTTCACATCAAACTAAATAAAACTACGACAAAATCAGACTTTCTTAAATTGCTAAATTATCTTTAAAATTGACAAACATAAAATGTGTAATTCATGGCACAATTCAAATGGGACATAAATTATTTCATTCTTGCCATTGACTACCATGCATATTTTTTGACAACACACACTCTTCGTGCCTTGTTTTAACACACACCACCAGCATTCCTATATGGTGAGCTCAGACAAACACACACATTTACTCCCAGTCATTTCCTCGAGTGAGCACAGTGTGCAATCTCACAGAAGAACAGCATATTGTTCTGGATGTGTGTGTGTGAGACAGGAGGGGTAACAGTGGTGGTTTTAGGTTTCTGCCTCTCTAGAGACTTTATCTTTCTGCTGCCAAAAAAAAAAAAAGAGTTCCTTTCTTTAATTCCTAAACAGGTTGATTCACGCACATTACGGACAACCTGTAGCGGTATCTCACCACGCAGATAGTTTTCCTATGTAGAGGTTTTGAGATATCCGTCTCTGACATTTCGTGCCTCCAACCAAAAACAATGGAGGTAAATGGAAATAATTCCATACCCGAAATGTTATGATCCACCAAAGTTAAGCCCAATACGAGATGAATAAATCCCCTTTTTTTGTTATATCCTCCACCATCTTGACTGTCAGGGAGCCGGGAGGGGATAATTCACCCTTTGCTAAGTCCCGCCCCTCGGACGCAGACTGTCCAATCATAGCGTAGCATCAGCCAGCTCCAAACCAGGGCCTGACAACTATCTCTGCTCCATAGACTCTCATGCAATGGTTTCAGATGCTCTTGCATTTCAAGCTAACCAATGGTTAAACATTGTGTTATAGTGAGATACTCCTCAATCCCTTCATCTTGTGGTTTTTCTGACAGCAGAGAAAAGCTGACCAGATGCTGCTTCTCTGCTTCCAAACACACTGACGTTATCTAAACACAGAACTGATGCATCAGTGGTGAAATAATGTTCTCGGTCAAACAAGAAAATCAGCCTCGTCTGTTTAATTCCGCTGTGACAGCCAAGTATGAAACACAACCAGCTGTTCAGGGGTGTTTGTTTGCCAAAGAGCTGAGGACGTCCATCCAACATGGCTGCCCGAGGCTTTCGGAGCGTCTCTCCGAAAGCCTCTTTCAGGGTCAGCTAGAGATAATAAATAAGCATGTGGTTCGATGCTGACCTTGAGAAAACGTGCACAGCTATCAGCGCTGCACTGTTGACCCGAGTAGTGTTGTTCCGTGCCAAAGAGGGCCCGACTATCACCGCACTAAGCTCCATCTATCGGTCCGACAGGGCCACATGGAAAAGTGACAGCTTGACCCAGAACCTATGTTGGTCAGCGGCACCACGTGGTTAAGAGCTTGAGATAGAAGTGTCAGCTCAGGACGGTGATTAGCTGTTTGAAAAGAGACGGGAAATAGACGTTGAGATGTGAACTCTAGATCCTGATGATGCTAGACATTAAAAGAACTTGATCGCAATCACAGCGGTAGATTTTGGCAGCTCTCCCGACGGTGACAGCGGCGCCTGATTTAAAACAAAAGACTTCTCAAGTCTTATCAGTGTGAGGAGAGGCAGACACACTGAACAGAACAGCCTCGCACGACCCTCAACAATCAGCTCGGTTTATCCGGACACTTTGAAGTGTGCCGAGTCGTGTCTCGGACGTGTCGTAGTTGTTGGTTCGTTTTGTTTTGTCTGAAGTCGTTTCAAAAAAGCCCACATGTTGGAGGAAAAAGTCCAAAAACCTGAAAAGAGTAAAAAATGGTTCAGCAATGATTTAATGAGCAGCGGACATCTGGGTTTCTTTTTTGGGAACTTGATGGCCCGACTCAAACATATTGGTTTATGAATGACTCATGCAAGATTAGAGGGGAAAACAACAAATAGAACTGTGGGCAATAAATCAATACAACTGATTAATACCACATTTATGACGTGGCTTTGAAAACGGGGGCTCAATTTATCAAAAACACGACTCAACACAAGTAGCAGAACACGTCAGACATTTTGCTAAATGAAACACTTCAAAACTATACAATAGTTTATAAAAAAACAAATTTTGTCACAGTGTGGCACACAGACGGTTCAAACAATCTGATTATCTTTGAACCGGTTACACCATGCTGTGTTCAATCTATAATACTTTCAACATTTTTACTTTTCTTTTGTTTTATTTTTTCATTTAAATTTGTATTCGTTTAAACATATTAACATTATACATAGATACAAAAATAAGGTTTGTCAGACAGAAAAAAATAAGAATTTAAGAAAATACATTCACTTAAAGGGAGCTCATTTTTACTTTTCGAATGATAGTCTGGGTTTGATTTTTCAGCGATATTATTATTAGAGTGAAGTTCATGAATATATTGACTAAACACAACAAACAAGACCAGCTGCTGATGCACATTGATGGAAATATTTGTTTCTCTCCACATTGTAAAATCAATCAATACATCAATCCAATTCCAAAGTTTACATTCAGAGCAGAACATATTCTAAATAGAATACAAACACGGCAAAATTATTCGTGGAGGCAAATAAAGGAAAACATGAATTACAGTTTTTCTCAATTGCTAATACACGTTTTTCCGCTGCTCTGTTGGCCTCCATTGTTGTCGGTGAAGGTCAAATCTGACTTCACGCACCTTTTAAAAAGCAATGAAAGGCACTAATGTTCACTACGATTCCATGTGTTTCAGAGTATTGAGCGAGAGGAGCCAATAGAGGTGGACCCCGCCCCGACACATGCCGGTCTGGAGAACGGACACGCTGCTATCACAGGTAACCTGCTGCTGTCTGAAGTTTTGGTAATTCTGAGGAATACCTCGCGAAAGAAGTTGTTCCGAGCGACACGAAAGAAATTAACAATTTGTGTCGCTCAGCACAAAACCAATAGATTGCATTTCATGACTATTTTATGGACTGCCGTGAGACTGTGTTGCATTACTTTACAAAGTGGACAAGGAACACGTTGCTTATTTTTCACATCCAGAAGATAAAGAGCAACGTAAGCATTTTTTGTCCAACTGTAAGTCCAATATTCAGCCCACTTTTAGCTCTGTTTTGGTCTCCACCGCCTCCTGAGGGAAATATATAGCTTTATACTACTTAATGCTCCACTTTGTTCACCAGCTAGTCGCTAACGTTGTCAGTCTGCCATTTAGTGATGGACAGGTAGAGTACAGATGGCAGTTTATCCGATTTTTCGTGTTTCTTTTTTTTTTATTGAAATCAGCTGTTTTTCTGGCACCCAAAACAATGAGCTAAAAAAAGATAAAACGCGGAAACTGTAGAGTCTGGTGATAATTCTCTGTAGGTTTGTTAGTATGAGCGACCCCTTTTACATTACACACAGTCATTAAAGCCATTGTTTGCATGAAACATATCATCAGTATGATAATTGTACACCTTGTTATCCAACCAGAACACTCTCCACCCATTGACTTCCCCCACGAGCACACAGCCCCCGTCGCCATGAGGATGCCCCACCTCCCCATCACCGCTACAACCAAGACGGCAGAAATGAAGGGCCCCGACTCTCCCAGCAGCCCCGTTAGTTCTCGTTCCTCCCCGGTCTCTGAGGCCTCACCTGCCGACCAATCAGGTGCTAGCACCAACCTGATCCAACCAATAGAGGAGTCTCCAATTCACCCAGGTGATTGATTTTTCTCAACTCAACCTCAATTTGTTAAGACAACTTTCTGTTTGTATTATGAAGTTATTATGAAGCGGCGTTCATTGTGTGGTGAAAGTGAAAGCCTCTTATAAGAGGATGCTATTTGCCTTAGTTTTCAGGTCATGAGTAAGGCTTTGTGGGGGTTTTAAGGGTTTATGTCCAACTTCAGACCTGCAATAAAATGTAATCAATAGATAAGTCATTTTCCAGATTCATTTGCTAGATTTTCCCAAAGCAGCAACCTCCGGTGCTGGTAAATCATGTTCAAATCTCCAACTTTACAGCATAAATAAACATGTTTACAGGCTGGTTTTGGTCTCTAATATCCCCATTCATGACAACTGTACGGGGGGGTAGATTGTTATTTAAGTCCCTCGTTTAAATGATATTAAGGCTTAAAGTTGAGTGACCCACTTTGCAGCATTATATACTCACAACAATCCTATTTCCTTTTTCTTTATTGCTGTTCAGTATCTTCTACATGGACTCCTACACCTATCAGAGCCCTGGGATCCCCCCGCCTTCAAGGTGAGCCATGCTTTCAGAGACACGTCCTGTTTGAGACTACGATGTCATGGACATGATTTACTGACTGTTTGTTCTTTTGCAGAGAAAGCGAACTCGGCCCCGGCTAAGTCTGTGACCTACTCGGGGCTTTTGCAGCATGACAGGTGAGAGGAAGGTGACTCGTGAAATCTTTTTTTCGGACAGGGTAAAATATTGGTTCTGACCCTTTTCTGTTGCTCCCCGTCCCTGCAGAGACGGTGACGTAAGCAGCGACAGGTCCTTCGGGCAGGGAGTGGAGAGGAGGCGGGAGCTGGTGAGGTCGCAGACTCTGCCGCGTAACATCGGCGCTCAGGCCCGTCGATCCATCTTCGAGAGACTGGACTCTGAAGCCAGCAACAGGTAAATGCATCGTCACGCTGTGGTTACGGTGGATCGTTTCCCCTAAATATTTAAACCCTCTCATGCATCCTCGCCCGTGCTTTCTGCTCATGTACAGTCGCCCCAAACCGGTGGACTCCAAACCCACACTGAAGCGGTCTCAGAGTTTTGGGGTGTCCAGCGCCAGCAGCATCAAACAGATCCTTCTCGAGTGGTGCCGCTCCAAGACCATCGGCTACCAGGTAAATTACCAACTGCACACTTTTCGCAGACGCAATTCCAGCCCGGCAATGTTATCCAATGTGTTTCAGCCTGTTTGGAGCCATATTTTCTAACATTTGGTCCATTTGTTATAAGCTGAAGCTTTTAAAGATGATGCATGTTCAGCTTCAAATTGCACAAACATTACATCACTGCTGATTATTTTCCAGAGCAGATCATAGCTCATTTTCTAGTTAAATCTTTTTTTCCTACCTCCGAGACAGTCGATTACATCAGTTTATTTCACTCCAGCGTGAAAATGAACTGGCAAAGACTTGCTTGGAATAGGTCATCCAGTGTGTATTGTTCTATTATTGTCAAAACCACGTTATTGTTGCACAGTTATGTCGTGGAAACTGATTTAGTTGCATGTCCCGAGGGGGAAGTTTTGAACGTCTGATCTTTACAGCAGCAACGTGAAGTCAAGAAGCTAATAAACTCACGTTATCCGTTACAAAATGTCCTCCAGCTGGTCGTTAAAAAACTTGGCACGTGAATTTCCGTGAGTACACAGAAATGATTTTCTGTTTCGATAGATGAGAAGAGGAAGCTGGAGCTGGCGCATGTTTAGCCTAGCTTAGCATAACGACTGGACGCAGAGGGAAACGACTAGCCTGGCTCTCTTCAAAGTTTAAAAATATGATAATAAATCATAAATTTAGCCAGATCTGGCTACTAACGCACTGGCTAACTATATTTCGTAATGCTAAATATGTCTATTATCTGTGTAAATATCTAATGATAACAAAAGGAAATATAAATACATTATGCTTATATAACCCAATCTGCTTTTTTGTTTTTACATTCTATGTACAGTTTAAATCAAAAGATACATCTCATTTAGCGAGCGTTAGATGTGTTGGTTAGCACATTTGGAGACAGCCAGGCTAGCTGTTTGCTTCAGGTCCTTATGCTAAGCTAGGCTAATTGCTCCAGGTTTTTACTTACTGGTAAGACGAGAAAGAAAATAAGCGTGTTTCCCATAATGTTGAGCACATTATTATATATTACAGCCAAGGTGGGAAACATTCAGACAGATTTAAGCTAGCCAGCATTAATACAATATTTACACAATTTGTCATAAATTGGCTCAACGTGTAAAATCTCCATATGGGATTAAATTAGCCCAACTCCTGTCTGTTTTTTCACATATCTTCACCCTGTCAGCGCACACTGCCGTGCTAATATGCTAATTATCCGCCTCTCAACTGTAGAGGTGTATGGAGGCGAGAGTCCCTGTGATTATAGGGGTGCTTGTGTGTTTTGAGTCACGGTTGAGAACGCCGTCACACTCCGGTACCATTTTTTTTCCCCTCACAGCAGCCTTTTTCTGTGCCAGCAGCTCCATGTGGCTTCAGTTATAGCCGAGCCGGGCAAAGCCAAGACTCTTATTAACTGGGAGCAAACGCTCACACACAGAGAGAGAGAGAGAAAGATGTCCATCCGATGACTTGACATGTTGCATTTCATTCAAATAAAACTCCAGACCTATAAAGCATTGTAATGACATGATTTCAAAGGCACGAAGCAGGAGAAGGAATGTCTGTTTTATGCATCAGAATAAAGGGCGAGGCAGTGAACGGGTAGATGTCCCTATGAAGTTTTACGAGCCGTGTTCTTTTTACCTTCCGTCAATCTTTCAGCACACGAAGGTTCTGAGATGACACAGAAAGTTCGTCGTCATCATCGTCACCAAATCTTCTCTGTTTTCTCTCTGCAGAACATTGAACTCCAGAACTTCTCGTCCAGCTGGAGCGACGGGATGGCTTTCTGCGCTCTGGTGCACTCCTTCTTCCCCACCGAGTTCGACTACAACTGTCTGTCGCCCACCGACCGCAAACACAACTTCGAGCTGGCGTTTGGTACCGCAGAGTGAGTGACGGCAAAATCTGAATACAAAGAAGTGTTTCTGATGCGATGCAGTTTAACTTCCAGTTCTGAAGGGTGAAGTCAAAGCTTCATGTGTTAAAGCTGCATTCTCTCTAATGTCCACCAGGGGGCGACTCCTCTGGTTGTATAGAAGTCTATGAGAAAATGACTCTACTTCTCTCTTGATTTATTACCTCAGTAAACATTGTAAACATGAGTTTATGGTCTCAATCTCTAGTTTCAAGTCTTCTTCAATACAGCATGATGTTCATTTAGTACATTATGGTCTATTTAGAGTCAAACAGACCATAAAGCAGGGTATGCTTTAGGGGCGGGGCTTACTGTGATTGACAGGTCTCTACCAGAGACCTATACACCGTCTCTACGTCACTCCTCCTCAGTGACTTCCTGTTCACTGGTTGCAAAAAGCCAAGATGGCCGAAATGCCAAACTCAAGACTTTATACGTATAGACGTATTACCGTATAAATACAAGTGTTTTACCATAGAAGGAAACGCTGTTTTGCCATGATTAACATACAAATAGCACAGAGAAATTCAGGAATAAAATGTTGGCAAATGTATTGCTTATCAGAGTTATATTGGCACTAATCTGCTCTTCATTTTCACCTTTTGTTTGTGTTGTTTTCCATTAAATGTTATCTATCTTTGCTGTACAAATATGAGGAGCGATGGGGGAGCGAAGCTTATCCGCAGACATGAGCGATCAATATTCTCATCTCACTCTCGGAAACAAAACAAATGAACTACTCCTTCAAAGCCACAACGTCACCTGAACTTCCAGCAGTTTAACTGAACTGAGCAACACGTTGTTTGTGATCAGAGAGTCCGTTGTGGTTTTCAGATTTTTTGCTGAATCGGCCTTAAAGTATTTATTGACTTTAAACTGCATCAACAATGCAGGTCTTAACGTTACTGTGGCTGAATGTCTCTTATGTGATTTCTTTGGTGCTTGTTGTTTTACAACACACATTTTAATTGGTGACTATCCTGCGTGTGTTACGTGTGATCCACCATGCTTTCCTTTCTTGTTTCCACAGACAGACACTGTGCACACAGGCTGCTGCTACAGATCAGACATTACACAGGCCGTGCACACGCTGTACCTCCGGGCTTACACACCACCGCTCCATTTAAGAACGTGTTATTCTACGACTGATAACGCCGCTGCTGCAGAATTAAGCTGATTTGACTGGAAAAATAAACACTCTTCTCTTGGTGGTCGGATCAATCCTTCATATATACACAGTCACAGCTTTACATGTGACCTCTTAAAGAGATCACAGAGCGGAGACTTAAAGAACAACACTATACGCGTAATCATTCGTCCACGTTATTGTTATTAAAAACATGTTTGTTAAAGGAAAAGTCTGCGCTGTCATCGGGACGATCCAAGATATTAGATGCAGAATACGGCTTAGACTGTTTCACCTCTCACATCATGTCGAGCTGGTTAGTTGATCAATATAAAATGAATCAGCAGACATGTTAGATCATCTGCTAATTATTTAAGTCATTCTTTAAAACAAAAACACCAAACATCTTGCAGTTCTAGCTTCTCAAATGTGAGGATTTGCTTCTTTTTTTCTGTTCTGTATCATGAATTGAATATCTTTAGCCTTTTGGACAGATGATTTTAGGATTTTAGGGTTGCTGTTTTAGGTAATCGTGATTTTTCCACCATTTCCTTGACCGATCAATACGCCAAAGAAACTTGTTGACTAGATCCTGTTTGAAATATGTCGTCGCAGCGTTAAAGACGTCTGACTTGTCCTCTGTGTGTGTCTGCAGGGTGAAGGCCGGCTGCGACCGGCTGATCGAGGTGGAGGACATGATGATCATGGGCCGTAAGCCGGACCCCATGTGCGTCTTCACCTACGTCCAGTCCCTCTACAACCACCTGCGCAAGTTTGAGTGAAGCTCAACAAGAAAGAAAAGGCAGAGCAGCTGACGTCCTGCTGGTGTTCTGCTTTTAGACGTGACAGATCTTCAACCTCTTCTTCATTTCTTTGAATCAGACTTTAAAGCAGATTGGAGCTCTAGAAGTGGCGGCTGTGTGAAAGCCTACACTGCCCCCTGGTGGTGGTGAACGTGCTGCAGGAGGAGCGCTCACAGCTCAGTGGACACGGACTCAATAACACTGTCTGTCTGTGATGTGAGCTGGAATGAAGAAGATGAGTTCACACACAAACGTCACGGGTTGGTTTGTCAACACTAGTTGTTCTTCAGTGTGTAGTTGAGATAAGAGTGCAACAGTTGCTGTGTTGTATTCATCTGTATTATCACCGCACGTGTTTGAAACGTATTAATCTTTAATATTTGCACCAGAGGAGAGGAAGTGTGTTTCAGTATCAGGCTAAATGTATGATGTGTGTGTTGCTGACTGGTATTTACATCCACATTATGCTGTGATATTGAGACGATGAGTTGAGAGATATGGAAAATGAAATCAATAAATTGTACAGTTTGACACCTATGTGGATATTGTGTTCCTTAATGAGCATCTCAGAGATTTCTGCGTTATAGTAAAATATATGTAACATCCGAAAACACTATATATATATATATATATACATATATGTATATATATATATATGTATATATATACATATATGTGTGTTTTGTGATGTTACAGATATATATATATATATATATACTGTATATGTATATATATACATATATGTGTGTTTTGGGATGTTACAGATATATATATATATATATTATGTACATTTTCACAATTTTCAATTATATTATGATATATATAGATGGAAATTTGGATAACAATATCTATAAATAAAAATGTATAAAAACAGACTGTTCTAAATAACTATATATTTATATTATTATATTTATATTATTATATTTATATTATACAATAGCATTTATTTAAAAATATGTCTATTTTTTATTTCTTTTTCTTTTCCAAATATAAAATACATAAATAAATATATAATTATATATATAATTAAAAATATATAAATACAAATTACTGTATATATATATATACATTTTATATTTAATTTTGATTAATAATATTTTAAGTTTTTATTTATTTATTTTTACGTAAGAAGTAAATTATTCTCATTGTTGTAAATTCTATTTAGATGTCAGAGGTTATGATTTTGGAGGTGAACTCAATGGATTTTGGTCTTCATACACACCTGTTACCTTTAGACTGAATTAAGATCAGACACGGCTTATATTTAAGAGATGGATAGAGAGAGAGAGAGAGAGATAGAGAGACAGACAGACAGATAGAGAGAGAGAGAGAGAGAGAGAGAGAGAGAGAGATAGATAGATAGATAGATAGATAGATAGATAGATGGATTGTTTTCTACATCTGGTTTCATGAATGCATCTTCACAGTAGAAGAAGAAGATCTCTCATCTCAAAGATGATTGAAGTTTTTAGAATCTAGTTATTATTTCACTGCTGAGCTGTTTTCACAGCGGATTAAATTTGACCTACTTTGAAACTTTTGTTGTAATTATTCGACGGCTAAACATGTAAATGTTTGGAGAGTCCGACAGACAAAGTTGTTTAAAATAAATGATATATTTATTAAAGAAATGTGGGTCACTATATCAATACGTGCACATTTGGCTCCTTTTCATTACGACTGATTCTTAACTTCAGTATTTGGTCGATTTGATTAAAAAAATTTAATTAATTTCTAAAGAATTTCCCAAATTAAATGAGACACATTGTCACGTAAGGTTTCATCATTTATCGGCTAATTAATTATCTAAATATATGACAATATATTCTGTTATTATAACAATACACATCTTTACGATACCACAAACCCCCGAAAGCTCTTCATAACCATAATCATGATAATAATAATATAAGATAAGATAAGATCATCATAAATAATGCAGTGCAGCATGAAAACAAGGTTCTCAGAGGTGAACAACACCTGGAGGCTGGATCTGCAGGGTGGTGGTGGGTGGTGCCCCCTGGTGTGGTGGTGGTGTGGGTGGTGGTGTGGGTGGTGTGGTGGGTGGTGTGGGTGGTGTCCCCTGATGTGGTGGGTGGTGTGGTGTGGGTGGTGTCCCCTGATGCTGGTATAAGAGGCGGTCACTCCTCCTCCAGAGACTCTCAGTGGAGTGATGGCTCTGTTCGTGGACTCAGACTTCTCTTTACTGAAGCAGAACCAGAGCAGAGACATGATGGATTTTAAAGCGTTGTTTGAAGAAGAACCGGATCACTGCAAAGGTAAGGATGACATTTAGATTCATGTTTGGCTTCCACTCGAGAAACCATTTAAATAACTGAAATAATTCTGTTTTTTTCTAAAGTAACTTTGACCAATATGACACGTTTAATGGAAAAAGAGGAAAAGTTACAAAAATCACAGCTGACATTATGCAGGCAAATTATTATCTAAATGAAATTTAAATTTCCTTTTTTTTAAATGCGTATATGAGAATATTAAAAATGTTTAAAAATCAAGCAAATTGCCCCAAGATGTATCTGTAAAATTACAAATCTTAACTTATTTTTTCTGTGTAAGTTTTGTTTTTTTATCAGCAGCTTATGATTTAATGTATTTAATGTATTTATTAATCTCACTCACAACTCACTGCGTTTCCATCCTAAACAATTACATTTACATATTTAAATGTATTTCTCTCCCTCGCTGTTAATGTCTGTTATTTCATATTGATTTATTTATTATTAATGCTATTATTCTATATTTAAATATTGTTTGTGTCACCTCCTTTGATCGGTGTTATTATAAGAAGCCTCTCCGGAGCCGGACAGAGCCGCCCCCGCCGGTCTGATGGAGGGCCAGAGGAAGAGGAAGAGGACCATCTTCAGCCGAGCTCAGCTGTCCGAGCTGGAGCGAGCCTTCGCCGTGACCCCGTACCCGGACATCACGCTGAGGGAGAGGCTGGCCGCGCACACACACCTGCCCGAGAGCAAGATACAGGTGAGTCTCTCCATCAGTGTTTATTATATCATCACAATCCATCAATGTTTTTACTTACTGCCCCAGGTATCACATTTGAATAGGGGCGGTCCCACAAACAGTAATTAAAGTCACTGTGAGGAACTTTTATCTGGTTCTGAACCAGTCTCAGTGTAGTCCTGGTCCTCTACATGAACCAGTCTCAGTGTAGTCCTGGTCCTCTACATGAACCAGTCTCAGTGTAGTCCTGGTCCTCTACATGAACCAGTCTCAGTGTAGTCCTGGTCCTCTACATGAACCAGTCTCAGTGTAGTCCTGGTCCTCTACATGAACCAGTCTCAGTGTAGTCCTGATCCTCTATCAGACCTCCATCAGTAAAGAGACCATCAGAGAGAAGATGGTCTGTTTCTATAGAGTTATTCTTAATGCTCGTCATCGGAGCCACCGGGTCGGATTCTGGTGAAACCAGATGAACTCATGCAGGTTCACCAGAAACTCCTTCAGCTCAGACTCCAGCAGAGACCGGTCCACCGTGGACAGACCCAGATCCTCCAGCAGAGACCGGTCCACCGTGGACAGACCCAGATCCTCCAGCAGAGACCGGTCCACCGTGGACAGACCCAGATCCTCTAGCAGAGACCGGTCCACCGTGGAGAGACCCAGATCCTCCAGCAGGAGAGCTTAGCTCCCGGCAGCAGCAGCGTCTCCTCCTACTCCTCCTCCTCCTCCTCCTCCTCCTCCTCCTCCTCCTCCTCCTCCAGGAGCAGAGCTGGACCCTCTGGAAGGAAGGGAGTCACGGGAGAACCAGAACCAGGACTGAGAGGGTCAGACTGTCAGACCCTGCTGCAGTAGAATGAGAGGTTTTCTAAAGGGAGTCTGGTGCTCAGAGACACTACCACTTTAGTCCACAGGGACCAACAGAACCAACATAAATGATGACAGGAATGTCTTTTTGTTTTCCACAGGTGTGGTTCCAAAACAGAAGAGCCAGAAGTATCAAGACTGTGAGACTCCCCAAGTCCACCAAGCCCGCCTTGGGAGCTAGAGGGGTTGTTGATCCCTCCCCTGGTCCTGTGACCGCTGCTTTCCTTTCCTCCACCACCCTGGCGGACATATTCAGACCGGAGCAGAACCACTCCTGTGAAGACGTCCCGCAAATCTACTCCGACTGGATCCAAATCTACAGCAACTCTGTGTCATCGCCGCCATCTTCCTCATCTCTCCAGCCCACGCCGGGCTCCTCAAAACCCTCGGAGCCTCGTCTCTGGGAGGAGGACCACCACCACCAGCACCAGCACCAGCACCACCAGCGGCAGCACCTGGGACCGGCGCTCCCCGGGTTCCTTCCTGGTTCCTTCCCTCAGCCCGGCAGCAGGCAGCCTCACCACTCGGCCTCCGCCCGGTCCTACCAGGCCTTCAGGAACTTTAAACCCCAGAGCGCGGTGGCTCCTTCTGGGGCCCATCAGGCCGTGTACGGAGGCGGCGTTGGCGCTGCAGGTGGAGGTCACACCTCTGTAGACCAGGTGGTTCCTTCCCACCCTCAGCAGGTGTACTGGGAGGTGGCTCAGGGCCAGGGACACCATCACCACCCGCAAATGGGACCACAGACCTCCATGGGCTACATCTCAGACCTGATCTACAACGCTGCCATCGTCACCAACTTCCTGGAGTTCTGATCACCAACAAGGAACTATCAATACTTCTATAGACCCCTTCATATTCTCCTGTGTCAACATCTGTCAACATCTGTCCCGTGTGGGACCAGAGCTCAAACATCTGTATGGATCTGTTCTCCAGTTGTTGCTGGTTTGTCTTTTTGTGTGTTCCTGTCGTGCTTTAAATATGTTCCTCACATCTCTGGCTCAGTTTTCACAACAAGTATTTCTGATTTTATTCCTTTGATGTTGAGGAAGAAACCACCGCAGGAGGTGTTTATTCATTTAAAATGATTCAAAATGAGAGGTGAACATACAGATAATGTGTTGTACCGTGTTTACCTAATCTGACTTGTGTGCAATGTCATTCCAGAACAAAGAGAAGACGATAACAAACAGAATAACAACACAAAGTACAAGAAAGAACAAATACAACACAAAGATAAACACAAATGTTTGTCGGATGAAACTGAATCTCTCGTTGTGAAAACTGAGCCAGACAAAGTGTAAAATAAGTGGAGACTCGATCGTGTTTCTCGTTGTTTTTGGTGTTTTTTCTGAATAAATAGGACGAAGTGAAGGATTCATAGCGGACACGATGAGCTCCTCTCCTTGTTTTTCCTGCTCTAAGCTGCACAAACCGCGGCATGTTTTAATGCTTTACGTCCCCGCGAGTATTATCTTTCAAAACATCCTGATTAAAATGATTCCTTTGCGGTAAGATACCATGACCGAAATAATCAAAATATATTCCTGATACTGTAAGTATCCGAAAATGAAAAAATAAGAAGTAAATTAAAGCTCAGGGTCTATCAGCTTACAGGATTTAAGTTTTGAAATATTACATGAGCGGTATAATACAGAGGCAGATATGACAGAGATCTCTGCATATCATAATCATCTTTAGTACCAAATAATCTTTCAGTAAACCTTTAATCCGGGTGTCAAATCTCAGATCTTAGGAAGATTTTTGTATTCCAGATGTAGTTACATCTTTTTAATCTTTCCTCTGATATGAAGAGGACGGGATAGTTTACAACAGAATACAGAATACGAGTTCCTCTGTGGAGGATCAGAGGATCAGAGGATCAGAGGAAGCAGGTCCAGCGTGTCGTATGAAGTAACAAGACGACGTCGTGTTATTGTCCCGTCAGTCTTCATATCAGGTTCAAGTAATCGTTTGTTTTCGTCTCTCTGAGAGGAATCATTAGCACATCTGTCAGGTGGAGCTGCATGAGAACAGAATTCAACAACAGTATTTAATATCTGGTGTCACAGCTGCTGGTTATTGAGTCAAAACAAAGGGCGAAATAAAACTTCACAAAACAGCTCAGAGCTTTCAGCCTTAACTCATGGTCTTCATCTGATGGTCTTCATCTGATGGTCTTCATGGTCTTCATCTGATGGTCTTCATGGTCTTCATCTGATGGTCTTCATCTGATGGTCTTCATGGTCTTCATCTGATGGTCTTCATCTGATGGTCTTCATGGTCTTCATCTGATGGTCTTCATCTGATGGTCTTCATCTGATGGTCTTCATGGTCTTCATCTGATGGTCTTCATCTGATGGTCTTCATGGTCTTCATCTGATGGTCTTCATCTGATGGTCTTCATCTGATGGTCTTCATGGTCTTCATCTGATGGTCTTCATCTGATGGTCTTCATGGTCTTCATCTGGAGTTTGCTCTACTGAGAACTGTGTTCGCTCAGTTCCAGTAAAAGGAAGTATAACTAATATTATGTTACTGATGCAAAACATCAAACTGTATCAAATCTTACAGGATAACGGTGGTTTTATTATACATTCTGTTTACTTTCATCAATAAATAGATTAATAAGCTCGATATATCTTATTCAACCTTTCTCCTTAAGAGACGACACTCGACTAAGTGACATATTTTATAGATATTTCATGTTATATTTAATGCACAACAGTAACAAGAGAGAACTGATAAACTATACAAATAACTTGAATAGTAGATACTTAGTAATAGATAATAGATGTGTAATAAAAACACAATAACTGCAGGAAGTTTGTGTTAAACGGGTCAATTTTGAACACTTTCCCTCTTATTTTTAGGTACTTTTAATACAATTATCCTCCTGAATTATGTATCGTTTGTATTTATAACGGTCGTACATAATTAGTTTTTAATTATGTATGATTAATTAATTAAATTGTAAATCTTTTTAGGGCAAATTCAGTGTTTTCTTCTCCCTTAACGCTCGGCTATCGTTCTATTCGCTCTCTGGTTGTTTGAACTTCGTGCTTCTCTGATGCCGGATGTTCAGCAAAACTGAGAATATTCATTAAAACTCAAATGAGTTTGTTTTCAACATCACTCATTTGAGTTTTGTTACTCTAGTGTTAGGATTTGTTCATGTTTATTAATATTTATGGATTCAGACTAGAGGAACAACATGGATGAATTTTAAAAATGGACGAGGTTCTTTGTTCTTTGTTGACAATAACAAAAATATAGAAGACGATCCGTTCAACATTTTCACATCTACATTTATTGGACATTTTAGCTCACAAACAAAAAACAGTAACTTGCAGATTTCACATTCCAACATCAGAGCGTCCTCCAAAGTATTTCCATTTCCCTTCATAAACATGAAATGTGCTTTATGGGGAAGTTAACACCAAACTTTATGAATCAGCTCCAGTTAGTGTCGATTCTATTGAACACAAAAACATCAGAGAACACAATGGAAGGAATTGTACTCGCATGAACATAGAAAATAACTATAAATAAAAGGAGCTGTAGCTCCTTTAACCACAAGGTTGGCGGTTCGATTCCCCAACTCCTACTGTCCGTGTGTCCGTGTGTCTTTGAGCGAGACATTGAAGCTCCTGCACAGATGTTTCGTGTGTTTAAATGAAAGTAAATTTGTGGAACGTCCGATAAAACAGAAGTACTTTTACAAAGGACAGATATTCACTCATTTTGAACCAATTCGTTCTCTTGTAATGTTCCAGCATCGCTTTGTGAATTCTCAGAATCTTCACACAGAAATTCCAACACCTTTCCCGACAAATAAAAAGTTAAAACGTCCTGGTTCTCTTAGCGTAGCCGCTACGGTTCCCCCAGTTCGCCCTCCATGGTCCGGACCAGCACGTACAGCTCGGCGAGCCCGACCACAGACGCTACGATCACAGCCGATATCACTCGCTGGAAAACAAGACACAGAAACAAACAGACATGTAGCGAAGCGTCTCGGTGTTCTGGTTCGGGCTGCGCTAGCCGCTATTGGCCTGGTTCGGACGCATCGGGTGAGAGTCAATTTCCGGTATTTTTGTTGTAATTTTCTTCGGTGATCGCCATCGAAATGTAAGTGATTCAATTTATACACATCAATGAATCTACGTGTCAAATGTCATGAATATATAGAGGATAGAAGTTAGTGTGAACCAAGACAAGGGCGGCGCACGGCTAATTCACCGCCGTTAGCATCCTTTTATCGACTCTGGTAAAGGCAAAGCTAAAGTTAATAAATAAAACGATATTCAGTTAGAAAGTTGAGAAGTTAAACTTCAGTTTAACACCATTAAATCAACAAAAAACATTACACGATCATTTTTATCAGTATTTTAGGTGGAATGTTAGCTTAAAAACTGTCCGGACCAGGACACAGAGACACTACGTGTGTAGCGTTCAAGGATTCAAGGATAATTTATTGTCATTATGCAACACAGGGATGCACGGTGTTGTTTGGTTGAACGTTCCCTTACCGCCCCGGTGTCGTTGAACAGGTACTGACTCCCCATGTACGAGCACGCAAAAGCAGCAACCACCGTGACCAGGAAGTTGAACACGGTCGCCACCACCGCTTTGACCGACCGCACTGGAGAGAGAAGAAGTTCATTATAAATATAAATATATATAATTCAGCCTCTGATTGCTGCCATGGTGGTTATATAATAAGCATTGAAACGGTAATATGATATTAAATGGTACCACTCTCACCTTCACGTCCAAAATCCGCTAATGTTCCAGTTCGGCTGATTGCCTGAAGACAAAGAAAAACATTTATCAATAAAATATGTGCAAATCTACAAAAATCAGTACAAAAGTACGTGACAAGATCTCTATATTTATATTTAGACGCATGTTATACTACTGTACAATCTGAAAGCATGAGATCACACCTTGATGAAGATATTTTTTATGTAAACATAAAAACGTACCTGAGTGTTGACATTCCGTGTGATTCTGCTGTATTCCTCGTTAGCTAGTCTGGCTTTGATTCTCTCAAGACGTGCGACTAGCTCGGGGTTCTGAGGGAGAAAAGTCAACAGTTTACGCTCCGCCTCGTTTCCTACATGCTGTGAATGTAACACATAAATAAATATATATATATATATATATATATATATATATATATATATATATATATATATATATATATATACACATACACACACACACACACACACACACACACACACACACACACACACACACAAACTGGTTCCACTTACTCTGGGAGGCTTCACAATCTCAGGTAGGTGCAGCGAGCTGTCCTCCAACAGCTCATGCAGGTAGAAAGGATGCCCTGGAGGAAGAAAACAGCCAAAGTAATACACATTATATTAACATTATTAATGGCATGGCTTCTAGTATTAATTACTTTTATTGCAGAACATCACGTCAGGAAGACAGAGTATGTATTTTATATATCTAATAAAAAAAATAATTAAGAGTTGTCCTATAAAAAGGTCCAAAATACCCAAACACGTTGTCCACCTGTCCCATTCATAAAACAGCAGCATTACTACATTTTTGCACACGTTACCATTCTCCTGGAGGTATTTCTTCAGAGTCCTCGCTGTACTGAAGGACATCATTGCTGGCTCCGGTTTTCCGAGAGTCTCCTCCAGTTCTTCTCTCAATCTTTCGGGGAGACACGAGTCCGTATTCTCTAACAGCTCCGTCACTTTATTTCTGAATGTATCCCCGAGGATAATAAATGCGGAAGCCATGGTTTTAAATACAACTGACTCCGAACCCGGAAGTCTGATTTCCTAAGCGATGCAGCTGTCTAGATAAAAAAATAATAAAAATAATAATTCGAGGTGTAAGCGTAGATATGGCGACAAGAAATGGAGCCAAACCTATCCGTAACTGTTTTAGTTGTTATAAACTGTTATAAAGTTCGGCGTGGCTAAAAACAGCTAGTGGAGGATATTTGTTGCAGCCGAGGCGGCCGCCATGTTGTTTATCATGTGACATAATGACGTATTCGGTCATATGACCACCTGCGTGACTATTTATTATTATTGGGCTTTAAAAAAAATATATATATATATATATATTTATCAAATCTCTTTTATAATCTTTGTAAACTCATTATATTTAAATAATATATACATGATATAATATAATACAAATTATGTTTGATTCCACATTCAACTAAAATGTTGCTCGCTTAACGGCACACACGCGCGAGCTCCTTTTGGTGCCTTCATGGCCTCCAAAAAAAGTGGAGTATTTCTTTTAACAGACTTTATGTGCAAAACACATTTGGCGACAAAGCGCTTTAGTGTGAATTAGTTTTTGGAACCTTTTTTTCACTTAATGTCTAAATTATGATTAATTACAATTGACGTCCACGCTTGTAAGATCCGTGCGCTTAAAAAAACGTTAATTTGCCATATATTCAAATTGAATGGGTTGTTGCTCACTTTTTGACTTGATTAATTAAAACTTAATTGCTAAATAATAATAATAATGAAAGCAAGCTAAAATACTTCCAATTTTGTTGGATCATAGCGTGGTGTTACAAATCAGAGAAATTCAAGATTAGCAAATAGTTATCGTAAATACGACTCTCTCAATCGCTCCCTGAAGGCAGCATACGCTGTAAATGCGTGTAACGTTACGTGAGCGTGCCCTGCTCACTGCTCTCCGGCTGTTGTAAAGATGGCGGCCTGTGCGTTACGCCGAGGCTTGCTGAGCACCGTCAGTAAATACAACAAGAAGCACACACACAGAATACTGAGCGTCGTTGATGGCAGCAGCGGGTCCGATGTGTTCAGACCGCGGGTTCAATGCCGGACCTGCGCACTGCCCGTCCAACAGAGGCGGTTCATGACGTCACGGTAAGCGACTCTGCAGCCAAGTGTGAAAATGCTAACATGCTAACGACTTTAGCTAACTACGTACTACGTTGTCCTCTGCTGTTAGCTAGCTGCTGGCTGTTAGCTGTTAGCTGCTTAGCTAGCTAGCTAGCTAGCTAGCTAGCCAGCATGGCTTTGATCAACATCTGATCTGACAGCTTCCAATCTGCGTTAAATCACTCCCCATGGAGGATGTTAATGATTAGGCATGTTTAAGAAACATTAATCTTAGTGGCATATTATAATATGTTTAGATAGTTCACACCATCTGTAAATGATCTAACATACTGGTGTTTGTATCTTATCTAACAGTGATTATGTGCATTGTTTATTGGACGGGTTTGTTTGTTTTCGTTCGTTTGATGAATGTTCTTGTATTTAATCACTTATTTATTAAATAGAACTTGCACTTTTTCTTTGATAAAAGCCATAACGTTTTACTGTAAGAACTGTTTAAGGGTGTTTGTTACATTACATTCACCATTAGATAATAATAATAATGTTATTTATAGAGCACATTTCATACAGACTATGTAGCTCAAAGTGCTGTACATTTAAAAATACAATTATGTCATACTTAATATACAAAAAGAGAGGTAATTTAATTACGCTTACCGATCTACATCTCTGAATTTAATAGAAATATTTGTGATTGAAACTTGTGCTGAACTCATGAATCTTTGTTTATAGTTAATCAATAATAAACTGGTTTTCACTGAGTTATAATCAACTTGTTGTAGGAATTCTAATCTCCCTGTAATCAGAATCTAACAATAATTATCCTCAGATTAAACAAATCAAAAGCCAGAAAGTTGCATTTTAAAAGGAAGTTCTTGCACAAAAAGGTATTTTTAAAATGTAACGTGTCCATAAACAAGACAACATTAATCATAATAACCAAGAGGAACTTACAGATGTGTTATCTGTAAAATAAATGATGAATAAAGCTGATTTGTAGACATCACATCCTGCTGCTAATGAAGAGAAGTCCTGTAAAGGTAAAACTAATTCCAGCGTATTCTTGTTATAATCCACAAAGAAGAAATTAAGAATATATTTGCAGCATCGTTTCGTTAACTTCGATTAAACACGTGTAGGTTTTTAATTAACTTTGTGACTTGTTCTTTACACAGAGGTCTTATTTATGTTGCTCTACCTCAGTTTTATTGCATTTATTCACGGTTATTGTTATTTATTAAATATTTTTGAAGGTAATTTCTACCTTCTTTGTTGCGCCGTATGTTCACGACGAGCTGTTTTTTTTCATAATTATGACTTTGTATCTCATAAATATGACTTATTATAATTAATAATTATGATTATAACTTTTTAGTAGTTTAGTTGAATGTGCTTCCATAGCAATGTGACGGCAGTATACAGACTTTAGTGACATGGTGTCCAGCATGTTGACTCTGCACACTGATGGTGAGTTAGTCATTTGCTCCTCATGTCTTTAGTCTTTTCCGACGTCTCTGTGATGGAATGAAAGGAGCGTTGTTGTGATCAGTGCAGATGGAAACATGTGGCTCTCTGTGTTTAGAAGTAGTTATAAGAAATGTGTTCGTATCACGACTGAAAGCGAGCGGCAGAGTTTATTTGTAAAACCTAATAAAACATAACCTCCGTGAGAGGAAGTACAGGTGGGTGGAATACCAGCGGTGAGTCAGCCTCAGCTCGTATCTGTACTCTTCTTTCATTGTGTAATCACATCTCCGGTCTCATTTAGCCGACCTTTCCCCCACATGATGAGGGCTCTGTGGCTTCACTCCTGTGTGCAGAACCGTGAAGTCAAACTGTTCCCTCGCTTATTGGCAGGAGAGTTGTTGACCGGAGTTCAGGCTGGTTTGAGAACGGTTGTCTATATTTAGATCTGATTATTTCTCAGATGGTTTCAGAAACAACAGAAATAAATGTGTTCAAAGAGCTGCTGAGGCCTCATGTTCTGATGTACAGTGAAAACATCTGGGGATATGTGTGCTGCATTCACATGGAATCATGCAAACCAGATATCGTGTTAGTGGACGAGAGCAGGACGGTAATAATATGGCAGAGGATTTCTGTAACGGTGGGCTCCATTGTCGTCCAAAGTTTAAAGATATCTTAACTTTTTGCCGTCCTCTGCGACCGATTACCTAGCTCCGTCATATAAGGAGACAGTTGTTTCAATTATGGACAGAAAGCTACATGCATTACTGGAATAACTCCATGAAATTAATTTCATCAACCTAGCTACGGAGCTGTTGTCAGAATGCATTGCAGCATTATTGATATCTATAGATGCAGTGTTTTCTATTAGAGCACTGGGACATCATGAAATCCTTTTCTCATGTTGATAAAATGTGAAGAGAAGTAGAGAATGTACGAAAACTTGAGGAGGAAGTAAGTTGTGCTAAAAACTGATTTTTATGAAAGAATCGAGATGTTTATTGTCACTCCGGTTATACAAGTACCATCATGTGAAGGCTCCATAAAATATGGGAAATAAATAGTAAATTGAATAAGACATATGAGCTACAATACAATAAATGTAATAGATAAAATATAAGAAGCATTAAAAAGAAGATACAAAACCAGAAGATGTTGCATATTGTGCAGGGGTTGAATTTCACTTTGTGTGTGTTATATATTTAGTACTCAAAAAGCTCCTAAAACAGTTGCGATCTCATTTTTATTTTGCCATACTTCTGAGATTTGTTGCCTCCAAAGATCACGACGCCGCGTAGACGCTCATGCCCTGAGGGAGGTGTGTTTGAGCACAAGTTTTCATCGTGACTTTTGCTCTTTGCTATGCTTTGTGTGCGTTTGTTGGTTAGTGTTTTGTTTGTATCGTGCACACATACCAGGATGCACATGCTGTCAGTTTCATGCTAGTTTGCTGGTTGACAGTTTATGCGCTAACACACCGACAAACATTGCAACGTTTAAAAAGACTACAGCTAGTAAAGAGCGTGCGATTGCAAATATTTGTTAAAAACCTACTTTGCAAATGACAATTATCGGCTGCATCCAAAGATGCGTAACGTCAATGCAAAACTAGGAGAAATGAAACTACAATATATGAAATCTAAAAGTCTCCCTTTTGGTTGCTGAATGTCCTGAACATCTACAGAGCAGATGTATATTCTGTAGCAGACACAAGAAAGCAATTTGATTTCCGCTGTAAACCACATAAAAAAAAAAATCAGGTTACCTCGGGATATTATTATTCTCACAATAACCTGAAACCAACCTACAGTGTGATGTTTAATCCCACTGTCCATATATCCACCTCATTAATCCCCCACTCTTCATCTCTGTGGGGAAGATTAGCTTTGCACAAGTATGCGTGTTATTTATTTGAAGTGACCAGCTGTTGTTGTCAGCGTTAACATGTAGTGTGTGTGTGTGTGTGTGTGTGTGTGTGTGTGTGTGTGTGTGTGTGTGTGTGTGTGTGTGTGTGTGTGTGTGTGTGTGTGTGTGTGTGTGTGTGTGTGTGTGTGTGTGTGTGTGTGTGTGTGTGTGTGTGTGTGTGTGTGTGTGTGTGTGTGTGTGTGTGTGTGTGTGTGTGTGTGTGTGTGTGTGTGTGTGTGTGTGTGTGTGTGTGTGTGTGTGTGTGTGTGTGTGTGTGTGTGTGTGTGTGGTTGTTGTTGTTGTTGTTGTTGTTGTTGTTGTTGTGAGTCTGCAGGCGAGGGCGTAGAGATTAGAGTGATATTCCTCTTTGTTGACATCGGACAAGTCGAGGTGTTTTATTCAATCTTGTCAAAGTTGTGATTGAGATTAGGGCTGACGGGGAGGAGAGATTCCCCTTAAAGGGATGAATCGTCTCCATAGAAGCTTCTTCTCTAAACAACTGTTGGATGTTACTAGTCGAGGCTCCTCAGGGGTTTATAAACCCTAATATGTCCCGATAGGAAGGTGTTTTGATCTCCGTCTACATGTTTTTTATACAGATCTGTTTTTTTTAGGCGGCAACCTCCGGTTCTGCATTCTCTCTGGTGTCCACCAGGGGGCGACTCCTCTGGTTGTATAGAAGTCTATGAGAAAATGACTCTACTTCTCTCTTGATTTATTACCTCAGTAAACATTGTAAACATGAGTTTATGGTCTCAATCTCTAGTTTCAAGTCTTCTTCAACACAGCATGATGTTCATTTAGTACATTATGGTCCATTTAGAGTCAAACAGACCATAAAGCAGGGGATGCTTTAGGGCGGGGCTACACAGTGATTGACAGGTCTCTACTAGAGACGTATACGGCGTCTCTACGTCACTCCTCAGTCCAGATGTGGTCACTTCCTGTTCACTGGTTGCAAAAAGCCAAGATGGCGACGGTCAAAACGACAAACTGTAGGCTTCAAAGTGACAGTCCACAAACAAATGAACGATGTCACGCTGACTACGTCCACTTCTTATAGACAGTCTGTGGTGCTTTTCTTTTGAAGTTGGTTTCTCACACACACACACACACACACACACACACACACACACACACACAGTGTCCAGTGTGTCATGGTGTTGCCTGTGTTTGGCAGGAGCAGGCCTGAAGGGAAGATTTTGGAGACGGTGGGAATGTTTGAGGCTGTGAAGCAGCACGGAAAATATGAAACGGGACAGGTGAGTCTCTCTGTCACTTCTACAGCATTATGACATCACATGAGTCAATATGAGTCTTTAATACTGTCAGCTCTGTTTAAGTATCTTTTCATTTTGTTATGTTGCCACATTTGCTCGATCCTGTCAAGTGAATGTAATCTAATGTTCTGCTTTATTAAACCTCCTGTGGATATAATCTCACTGCTTGTTGTTTGTCCCCCCCCCCCCCAGCTGTTTCTCCACAGCGTGTTTGGCTACAGAGGCATCGTGTTGTTTCCTTGGCACGCCCGACTCTACGACAGAGACATCACGCCTCCCATGACCGAGAGGTAAACCTCCGGCTGAAGGACGGGCTTGTTTAGTGGTTAAAAACAAAGATTTACTTTTGTCTCTGTCACCGTCTTCCTTCAGCAAACCTGATCCTCCAGGAGCCCACGGCTCCAAGGAGGTGAAGGGGAAGACCCACACCTACTACCAGGTCCTGATCGACACCAGGGACTGTCCTCACATAGTAAGTCACTACAGCAGCATGTTCTTCCTTACGCATACCACATCCTCCGTCCCAGGACCCTCGTATCTCTATTATGTCCCAGGACCCTCGTATCTCTGTTATGTCCCAGGACCCTCGTATCTCTATTATGTCTCAGGACCCTCGTATCTCTATTATGTCCCAGGACCCTCGTATCTCTATTATGTCCCAGGACCCTTGTATCTCTATTATGTCTCAGGACCCTCGTATCTCTATTATGTCCCAGGACCCTCGTATCTCTGTTATGTCTCAGGACCCTCGTATCTCTGTTATGTCTCAGGACCCTCGTATCTCTGTTATGTCTCAGGACCCTCGTATCTCTGTTATGTCTCAGGACCCTCGTATCTCTGTTATGTCTCAGGACCCTCGTATCTCTGTTATGTCCCAGGACCCTCGTATCTCTATAATGTCCCAGGACCCTCGTATCTCTATTATGTCTCAGGACCCTCGTATCTCTGTTATGTCCCAGGACCCTCGTATCTCTATAATGTCTCAGGACCCTCGTATCTCTGTTATGTCCCAGGACCCTCGTATCTCTATTATGTCCCAGGACCCTCGTATCTCTGTTATGTCTCAGGACCCTCGTATCTCTGTTATGTCTCAGGACCCTCGTATCTCTGTTATGTCTCAGGACCCTCGTATCTCTGTTATGTCTCAGGACCCTCGTATCTCTATTATGTCCCAGGACCCTCGTATCTCTGTTATGTCCCAGGACCCTCGTATCTCTATTATGTCCCAGGACCCTCGTATCTCTATTATGTCCCAGGACCCTCGTATCTCTATTATGTCCCAGGACCCTCGTATCTCTGTTATGTCTCAGGACCCTCGTATCTCTGTTATGTCCCAGGACCCTCGTATCTCTATAATGTCTCAGGACCCTTGTATCTCTATTATGTCTCAGGACCCTCGTATCTCTATTATGTCCCAGGACCCTCGTATCTCTGTTATGTCCCAGGACCCTCGTATCTCTATTATGTCTCAGGACCCTCGTATCTCTGTTATGTCCCAGGACCCTCGTATCTCTGTTATGTCCCAGGACCCTCGTATCTCTATAATGTCTCAGGACCCTCGTATCTCTGTTATGTCCCAGGACCCTCGTATCTCTATTATGTCCCAGGACCCTCGTATCTCTGTTATGTCTCAGGACCCTTGTATCAGACCAGGACCCTTGTATCAGACCAGGACCCTTATATCGGACACCACCACTGAGGTGGAGTCCAGCTCTGGTTGTTCATTAGTGTGTCGAGTCGCTCACCATCGGTGT
Organism: Leptoclinus maculatus; assembly: GCA_032191485.1. NCBI lineage: Eukaryota > Metazoa > Chordata > Actinopteri > Perciformes > Stichaeidae > Leptoclinus > Leptoclinus maculatus. The sequence goes on from JAVDOI010000166.1 coordinate 296,234, forward strand.
GACTTTTCTTTTGTTGTGACAGTCTCAGAGGTCCCAGACGGAGGCAGTGACGTTTCTGGCCAACCACGACGACAGCAGAGCCCTGTACGCTATCCCAGGTATGCAGACTGGTAAAGAGAGGCCAGACCACCTATGGTTGACCACATACTACAGTCACGTGTGTGTCACACTTCTAACGGCTTTGAATCGGGACATTATCGTTCTACCGTCTTTAATTCTGCTCCAGTATAAAACATTCAGATTCCCGTCTCTTACAGTATATGAAACTTTCCCTTTTCATGTGTTTTATAGTCTGTTTCATCCCCGTGTGTGTGTGTGTGTGTGTGTGTGTGTGTGTGTGTGCGTCTGTCTGTGTTTTCTCTCCTTCAGGTCTGGACTACGTGAGCCACGAAGACATCCTGCCCTACAACTCTGCAGAGCAGATCCCAATCCAGCACGAGCTGTTTGAGCGCTTCCTCATGTTCAACCCGGCCAAATGTAAACCTCGTTCCTCACACAAACCTTTAAAGATGTCGTATGAAATATCACGATTATTAACCAGAATATTTCTAATGAAGCAAAATATTATCGTCATCAACTATTTACTTTTACTTAGTTTATGTCATCAAAGGAAGCTTGTTTTTCAGTGGCTTGGGATGCTCATGTGTCGTAGGTGATGGGAAGACATATTTTATTTGGGCCGTTTAAAGTTGCCGCCCCATCGCTACGTTCCTCTGTATGAAAGTCGGTTTGCACATGTGGAGTGTGTGTGAGGGCCCGTTCATCGCTGCTCGCAGCTTTAATTATGATTAATGTAATCTAGGCCGTTAACGATCAGCACTAAAACTTTATTTCACTCTGTGATGGTTAATCTGTGTAATTAATCCACGGTTCACACGACTCTTTGGTCATTTTCTATATCCAAAATGCTCCCACACTGCTGATTTAAGGCTGCTATGTTAATTGCCTCTTTGACATTTAAAGCTGAGATCATTGACAGTAACGGTTTACGTTGTTGAAGTAACCGTGAACTGTGTTCTCCGTCGTCCTGTAGCTCCTCCGTTCACAGCCAGAGACACCCTGAAGGCGTGGCAGGAGAAGAACCACCCCTGGCTGGAGCTCTCAGACGTCCACAGGGAGACCACGGAGAACATCCGGGTCACCGTCATCCCCTTCTACATGGGCATGAGGGTAAATCACCAGAGTAACATGGAGGCCATTTTGGTTCTGACGATCAAAAAAACCCTGTTTCCTGTTGGCTTCTCGTAGCCGCCGTTCAGTTTCTGGTTTTGTTCTGTAGATGCTAATAGAAAGTCTTTCTTGTTCTCAGGAGGCCCAGAACTCCCATGTTTACTGGGTGAGTAGTTCTTTATTATCTGTCACTGTGGGAATTAAACATGTCCTGTGTCAGCAGACTCCATTTAAAGTGGCTTTAATGGCTTTAATATTAACAAACATTAACAAAACATTGCAATTCAAATTAAATATATATCTGTCGTCTTCCTGCAGTGGCGCTACTGCATCCGTCTGGAGAACATGGGCAGCGAGGTGGTCCAGCTGAGAGAGAGACACTGGAGGATCTTCAGCCTGTCAGGAACCCTGGAGACGGTCCGAGGACGAGGAGTCGTAGGCCGGGTTAGCGCGCACACACACACACACACACACTTTAATTATCACAAATGTATGGGAACACACATAAGTTACTGTTAAAAAGTTGTTCGCTGTATCGATAACTTTTTAAGTAGCGACCGAAGTAACGCAGTACCAAGTAGTATCGAAACTTCTCCAGTCAAAGGAAAACTGCATTTGATTTATTTTTTGTACCCTGATGCTGTGTACTGACAAGTGTCTCACGATACAATATGTATAATGATGCAATATATTATGATACAATACATATTGCGATACTCAACATATTGGTTTTTTTTTACTGTAAGTGTAAAAATGGAGCAGAAAGTACAACTTGCTGTGTTGTCTTAATATGTACATCACCGTTATATTGATGACTCAGCAGACAAGTTGCTTCAATACTACTTCTAATTTATTAGAAAAGTTATTTTTATTTGAACATAGTCACTGAGCAGTGAACGCACGGAACTGAAACGCACACACAGGAATTTAAAATCCATTTTAAAACATAAATATTATTATTTATTTTTTTAATTTATTGATGAATATTTTTTTATATATATATATTTATTTATTTTTTGGATTATCAATTTTTTTAATTTTTTTTATATATTGATTATTATTATTTTTTAAATAAATTTTTCCTTTATCTTTTTTATTGATTATTTCCGTGTAAAGTATACCGATACTCTGCGTGTGAACACAGACTCAGTGTGATCTTGTTTCTCTCTCAGGAGCCGGTGTTGTCTAAAGAGCAGCCGGCCTTCCAGTACAGCAGCCATGTGTCTCTACAAGCCCCCAGCGGTCACATGTGGTGAGTCTGCCGTCACTAACGTCACTGCTACGTATTCTACTCTCCGGTTCTTCCTCCAGAGGCTCAAACATCTCCGTCCTCTCTTCTTCTTCTGTTGTCTTTAGGGGGACGTTTCGCATCGAGAGGACCGACGGCTCCCACTTCGACGTCCGCATCCCTCCCTTCTCCCTGGAGAGCAACAAAGACGACAAAGCGCCCCCCGCTGGCTACACATTCTAACTGCGAGTAGTCGCCTCCCACCTGCAGGGGCCCCCCCCCTCCCAGCCTTCAGCTTGAGTCAGGTGCTGCAGAGGGAAAATATAGCATTCAATAGATCATCCAGCGGAGAGACGTGGATGAGGTGGACATTATCGACCGACACGACACAGTGAAGAGGAGGGAGGGAGGGAGGGAGGGAGGTATTGTTTTTGTTTTTTTATTATCGAGGGAATATTTGCTGCTGGGTTCATGAAAAGAGCAACAACTGCAGCTTCAACCTCCAGTTGGATACTTCCAGTCTAACATGTTACTAACTCCTCCGAGATGTTCATCCCGACCCGGTTTATGTTTCTCATTCTATTTCTATCACCGTTTAGTTACGTCAGGTTGACTCATGAGCTGCTTATTGTGTGTAAGTTACATTCATTTACAACATTGAAGCACAGTGGATGGAATCCGTCACATCAACAGAAAAGACTCGTCAAAATGAAACCAGATGTCTGATTTAAAACGTTCATTTTATATATATTTACTGTTATAACTTCAGTCTGTGAGGAGCTCCGTCAGCTTTGTCTCCCTCATTAGCTCCTTTCTCAGGTCTATACTTTATATTTGTACTTTTAGTTCTGTGATGAAAACACTGATTACATGTTTAGTGATCACACGCTTTAGAAACAAAAGGTGTTAAATCTACATCTGAGTAAATATTTCAGAGGATATTCAACCTTTTAGTTTCTTTATAACACGTTTAATTCTTTACAGATTTACTGATTTATGGCGGTTTGTCGGTTACACTCGTCGTCTTCTTGCTTCGTCACAGTTCCTTTTGTTTGTTTGTGTTCTGGAGAATAACACACGGAGTATAAACAAAGCCTTAAATGAATATGTAATTATAATTTATATCGTATTTAGATCATTCATCCCTGTTGACTTTAACGTCCTATTCTCTTGATCAGTGCTTCAATAACTCATAATTCCATCTTCTGTGAATCAATGCTGTAAAAGATCAAACTAACTCAAGGATGGGGGGGGGGGGGGGGGGTAATACTTTTTATAAGCAGTGAACTGTAAATGTTGACGTACAAAGAAAAGAATCGTTTGTTTGCCGTAAAGAAGGTGAGATTCAGCTCTTAGTGAATAACAAATGCAGCAACCATGAAGTGATTAAAGCCGGAAAATAAGAAGTTTGTGTGTTTTAAACCAGACTGAAGAGTTCGTTCTGGACGTTTTTAATCTGTGACGAGAGAAACGAGTTGTTTCTCTCCGGTTAACGCGAGGAAAGAAACTAAACATCGTTTTTGTTTCCATAAGTGATTTGAAGCAACTGTGGTGGTTGAGATGCTACTGTAAATATAAATGTAATTAAAGGCAAAGCAAATAAATAATAAACCTTTTTTGAAAAGTACATCTTGACATTTCTTGTGTAAGTTATTTATAATCGGTCTCACATGTCCTCTGGAAAATGTGTTTTTAATCTGTTGAACGAGCTTTAATTTCACTGTTTTTGTTGAACACTCATAAGCAGAAACACAGTATATCATCCTCTTCATGTACTACTGCTGCTACAAATATAAATATAAGTTTATATACTCTGAGCAGCCACCAGCAGGGGGCAGTGTGGCCCTCTCGTCTACACATTGATCTCCAGTGTATGAAGCATGTGATCACATTTACTGCATTGAATGAACATGGAAAGTTGTGTCTCCTTTTTAAAATGATTCCTCACTAAAATGTTAATTTACACTCAGTCTGGTGAAACTGCTTTATAGAATAGAATATAATCTGTTATTACAAATTCACAAAAGCATTTTAAAGGAACATAAGTGACGATGTTTCTTCTTTACTCAATAGGACAAAATAACTGCTTAAAAGACTCGAGGCCAATTATAAATTTAAACTTTTAAAAAACATTTAATTTCAATGTATTGCGTTAACAATGTAATAGATCTTATGACGCATTTTTTTAAATGTAATCACACTAATTATATTAAAGAAAGCAGAAAAATAACATTAAAATATAGTAATGATAAAAGAAAATATGTAGAGATTATCTGACCTACTTCTGCCTCAATATGCTAACTAGCATTAATCAATTAGCCTAATTTATATTGTAGATATTCTTTTAATTCATTGATAATTGTACATTTTAGAGCGAAACGACCGCAAACTTTTTGTCGGCCCTCGCGCTCCTCTCCCCGCCCTGCCCTTCCATCACGTGCACTCGCTGCGCGCGCCCACCACTCAGTTGAACAGGGGGGTGAAACGTATAATTCAGTCCCAGCAAGAGAAAGGACCGAGGAAGCACCTCAGAGACGGCCGATGCGTCTGCGTCCTGCTCCGGGAGCGGATGGAGGAGCCACCTTGGAGAAGGACGAATGTGTTTTTGTTTCAGTGTGCGCGCGAGGAAGGACAGGGCAGCGCGTGCAGGGAGGAGGGAGGAGAGGAGACAGCGGTGATCTTGCAGGAGACGTAAACATTGCCATGCCCTGCTTCATGCACCACCTCATCGGATGCGTTTCCTCCTCCGTTGGGCTTTAGAGGATAACAGCAGAGGTGGTAACGCGGTTGTTTGGGGGTAAATATATATATTTTTGGAGATGGTGGTGAAGTTGTGCTCGGGATAGGAGGTCTGCAGACTCTGCACGCAGGAGGAGTCCTGCGTCCTCCTGACTTTGCTGTGTCCGTGGTTTTTCTTATTGCGGCCATGCTGCACGCAGCATCCTCCGACCTGTTCCCGACCTGAGCTGCACTCTCCAGGGATTACTCACGTTCACCCAAAAACTGTCACTTGTGTACTTTGGAGCCATTTACTCTTCTGTGACTGGGTGATGATGAGCATTCTTCACGTGTAGTTTGGATTTGTTTTGCTCCCAGCTGCAGACACTCTGATGAGCAAAGTATCCCAAACACTGATCAGACCCGGATGTGCGTGACTGCTTGAGTTTCTCTTCACGGTTCACGTTTACTGCAGCACCCAATGGGTGCCAAGCAGACCAAGGGCCAGGAGCCCGGAGGGGCCAGCCCCCAGCACGGCTGGAGGCGAACGCCCACCAAGGAGCGCGGTGGCGGCGGCGACATCTTGGCCTCCCTCATGCTGAAGTCGGGGGACCGGCTGAGCCGCAGCGGGTCGACGCCGCCGCCGCCGCCTTACCAGCGGCGCATCGGCATGATCCAGGAGATGATGCTGATGGCCAAGCAGGGCAAGCAGGACGAGGCCACGGAGATGCTCAAGACACTCCGACAGGTATAGTAGCTGTGTGTGTGTGTGTGTGTGTGTGTGATACTCTCAGGGGTCACGAGATCACCACAAGCATCCCTTCCTCTATTCATTTATTTTCTGTTGGTTGATGTCATCACCGGATGCAGAAACAGAAGCCAGACTCTCAGACGGACTGTTGACGCGATGACTTTTAAACTGAATCAGCGTTTGATGAATTGAGCTCCGCTGCACTGGTCGGCCTTCAAATGTGTAATGGGAATCACCAGAGGCCCCGATACTTAAAAGTTACTACGAAGAACTTTCACTTTACGTTGATTGTGTCGCCCCCTGTGGACTAAAGTGGTAGTGTCTCTGAGCACCAGAGTCCCTTTAGGAAACCTCTCATTTTACTGCAGCAGGGTCTGACAGTCTGCCCCTCTCAGTCCTGGTTCTGGTTCTCCCGGGCCCCCCTTCCCCCCAGCGGGTCCAGCAATACGTCCTGGGTCTGGTTCCCAGCGGGGACCGACGAAGGGAAAGGAGTCGCATGATTAATCCGATTTTTGCGCCGAATCCGACCCGGTGGCACCGATGAATACCTATAAAAACGGCCAATCTTCTCTCTAATGGTCTCGTTTACTTGTTAGACTGAGACTGTTTCATAACCAGTTAAAAGTTCCTCAATTACTTAGTAACTTAAATTCACGATACGTTGTGCGATTTAAAAAAAAATTGCTATTTGTTACCTTTTTTTCATCTGTTTTATCTAATAATATAAAGTTTTCACTCGGTTCATCTTGCTTCAATATTTTTCTAGACTAAGAAAGCAATTGTCACCAATAGGTTTAATTTACATTTACAATAATAATAGTTTATATAATAACATATAGATAATTGGTGTCCATGTATAGATACAATACTGCTACGTTAAATATCACTCTTGATTTTTCTCCCCGCCCTTAGTTGCTGCGATTTATAGCTTCTCTACGTCTTTCAAGACATTCTTGCAGCTCTCGGCTGCTGCTGCTGTCGCTGCTAAAATAAAAAATGCCACCAGTTGAATTGGTCGGATTTGTAGAAGCTGTAAAGAAAAGAAAGGATCTGTAGCAATTATGCAAAGTTAATCTAATATGCGATTATCATTTGGGAGGAGAGGGAAACGGAGAGAGAGGATAAGAGCGAAGAAGCCATAAGCTCTCATCCCTGTAGACAGAACTGTACACAATCCATATGCTGCCGCTGTTTATCCCTCTATGACTCAACCACAGGGAACCTTATCAACGCACACACACAATGCTTTCACTGTTTATTGTTTGGGGCTGCTTTTGTGCTCCAGTTTTCTTATCATTTAGCATTCTTACCATCCGTGACGCTGCTCGATTGAGCTACGAGACTCCGGAGGAGGAGAGTCACAGTCTCTGGTGATGTCCAGGTTATAAATATACACCCAGGTTTAAAACTGGGCTTTGTCTGATTGGACAACAAAGGAATTAATTGTCTTTTTGTTTAATCAATCATCAGAAGACTGAACAATCTGGTAAATCAAAGTCTCTCAGGTGTAAATGACAAAACTGGTTTTCAGCTTCAGTGTGCGGATTTTGCTGCTTTTCTCTGTTTTTAGATTTAGACTGTTGATCGTGGTCATTTGACGAGTACAAAAGAGAACGGCCATTGACACGGTGACAACACACGGTCAGTAGGGCCGTTAAGTGTCGTAAACAGTTCTCCGGAGACGGAGGGGCCGGCTAGTTAGCTTGTTAGCTTGTGCTTCTCCAGAGAGAGACGAGGAGCGAGGCGGAGGGACCGTTGGACCACCGGCCCACTGTTCAGCTAATTTTCTGTAACCACAAAAGCATGGCGGAATTAGCAAGCTAGCTAACTAGCTAACTAGAGACCAGGAATGAGGCGGAGGGAACGTTGTACCTGGCGCTGGCCACCGGCCTGCTGTTCGGCTCAATCTCTGAATAAACATGGCGGAATATCTGTGTATCCTGGTCCATAACATCCTCTGCACTCGTATTTTGGGATGCCATTTTTGATGTTGGAAGTTAAGCTAGTTATAGCTAGCAATACAACTCCACCACGGTCACGCGACTTCACGTTAGTCTATAAAGGAACTCCGCCACGGTCACGCGACTTCACGTTAGTCTATAAAGGAACTCCGCCACGGTCACGCGACTTCACGTTAGTCTATAAAGGAACTCCACCACGGTCACGCGACTTCACGTTAGTCTATAAAGGAACTCCACCACGGTCACGCGACTTCACGTTAGTCTGTAAAGGAACTCCGCCACGGTCACGCGACTTCACGTTAGTCTATAAAGGAACTCCGCCACGGTCACGCGACTTCACGTTAGTCTATAAAGGAACTCCGCCACGGTCACGCGACTTCACGTTAGTCTATAAAGGAACTCCGCCACGGTCACGCGACTTCACGTTAGTCTATAAAGGAACTCCGCCACGGTCACGCGACTTCACGTTAGTCTATAAAGGAACTCCGCCACGGTCACGCGACTTCACGTTAGTCTATAAAGGAACTCCACCACGGTCACGCGACTTCACGTTAGTCTGTAAAGGAACTCCACCACGGTCACGCGACTTCACGTTCGTCTGTAAAGGAACTCCACCACGGTCACGCGACTTCACGTTAGTCTGTAAAGGAACTCCACCACGGTCACGCGACTTCACGTTAGTCTATAAAGGAACTCCGCCACGGTCACGCGACTTCACGTTAGTCTGTAAAGGAACTCCACCACGGTCACGCGACTTCACGTTAGTCTATAAAGGAACTCCACCACGGTCACGCGACTTCACGTTAGTCTATAAAGGAACTCCGCCACGGTCACGCGACTTCACGTTAGTCTATAAAGGAACTCCGCCACGGTCACGCGACTTCACGTTAGTCTATAAAGGAACTCCGCCACGGTCACGCGACTTCACGTTCGTCTGTAAAGGAACTCCACCACGGTCACGCGACTTCACGTTAGTCTGTAAAGGAACTCCACCACGGTCACGCAACTTCACGGTCGTCTGTAAAGGAACTCCACCACGGTCACGCGACTTCACGTTAGTCTGTAAAGGAACTCCACCACGGTCACGTGACTTCACGTCTCCACCAATAAGCTAAAGGAGGACTAGTGTTCTAGTGAGGATGCTTGGTTGTCTCATTTACACTCTTTTTTTAAGACGCGTAAAAGCTTCTAAATTCACTAGAGGGGTATTTACTGACCTATTTTATATCGTAGAACTAAACTTTAAAATCTCTTCAGATTGTATTAACCACAAACCTTCGAGACAAGGAATCCTGAAGTGCAATAATGCGCTTTATTCTACTGGTTGCTCGTCTGAAGAGAGCAGCTTAAATTGTCAGTTTTAAGTACCTTTTCTTTATCTGGCCTCATTGTGAGATATTTGGGCTTTTATTTGCAAACAGCCTCTTTTACTGGACCTCCATTATGACGTCTGCTGCTTGGAGATTTGTGGTGAACCATGAAGCCTCTATCGGCACTTAGTGGACTACTTCTCCTGTCATTAGGGCGACTTGTACACAATTTACAAACTTAACATATTTCCTCATCTCGTCAGCACGTCCATTCTTTACACAGTTATGTAAGCACCAAGCAGTGCTGTCGTGTCAATAGAAAGGAGAAGACTTGATCCAGTGGGTGAAGGGTTGAGGTCAAGCTCTTCTGGAAGGAAGCAGCTGTTGGGTTAGGGTTAGCGATTAGCGAGCTGCGTGTCCAGCGGCGTTATCAGCCCTACGGAGCGGACGTTTGAAGTCACCGACAAACACAGACAAGACAGACAAGACAAACACAAAACGGAGGACTTTCGTTTTCTTTATTCACGCTTATTTTGTTCTGCACAACTATTGTGAAGTTCACAAAGAAACTGTAAAGGAACAAAAGCAGTAAATGCTCTCCAGTTGTGACAGGGACTTCAGCCACCGGCAGAGCTACGAGTGGAGGAAACGAGTGAGATGTGTGTTGACCAAATGTATGGACCCATAATCTAGTGAACTTTGATTTGTAAATAGTTAATTTTAAAGTAGCTTTGATGTGTGCGTGAGAGAGAGAGCAAGACCCTCAGCCCTGTTACTTTTGTTCCGTTTGATTATATGGAGGAAGATTATAGAGTGAGATCAATCAAGCCCTCTTTTATTATTAAAGTCTACTATAATACTCTGTCGAATTTTCTGTAACCAATCTACTTCCTGTTTACACCCGTTGTCACCTGCATGCCCAGTGTACGTGAATAGTCATGTGATATTCAATTAGTAAAACGCCCGTGTGGACAGAGATCATTTCCATTTTAAATCCCCGGTTTTTAAACGGAAACGTATTGGTGTGGACGCGGCCTCAGAGAGTTGTAGGCGGAGACCGGAGGGCCGTAGGATGGAAACAACATGTTGGGTCATGAAAACCAAATTACAGAACGGTACATGACGAACGGATCACACGATGAATTGGATGAAGACAATTACTGAGGAAAAGAATACACACCATGAGGGTTAAGCTGTAACAGACACTGATGAAGAAGAAGAGAGGCGAGTGATTACAGAGACATTAGAGGACACTCGGGGAAGAAAAAGAGGGGAAATGACACAGAAGAAGAAGAAGCTTGTTACCAGGCTCTCCTCCATGTTGCCCGGAAACCATTGCGATGGCCGGGGGGGGGGGGGGGGGGGGTCTCGGACCAAATAGACATTGATTATCAAGCTGGAGCTCTGTTAAGAGCTAACGAGGAGGCCACCTTCTTAATCACCGCCCTTCAGTTTACTCCCCCTCCCCCTCAGCTGACCACTAAACGATGACCATCAGCGTCTGTGGAAACCTCCTCGAGCACTAAATGTATCCTCAGAGGTTCCCTCGCTGTTTGATGCAACAGTGTAATCGATACTAGTACTCTTACCAATACTGCTTATTGGTTCTTTTTGATTATATTGTGAGGAAAAAAAGACAATTAATCAATAAGAGTGGTAATTGCTTCATTATTCTTGTATGTAAACAAACAGCATAACAAGAAGTTCCTAAAATCTTTAAAATACATTCTCAGCTAAACATTTATCTAAGATATTATCTTTCATTGATGATCCTGTGGTTCTGATCAAACTCCCTATGACATCACTACCGTATGACATCACTACCGTATGACATCACTACTGTATGACATCACAAACGTATGACATCACAAACGTATGACATCACTACTGTATGACATCACAAACGTATGACATCACTACCGTATGACATCACAAACGTATGACATCACTACTGTATGACATCACAAACGTATGACATCACTAACGTATGACATCACAAACGTATGACATCACAAACGTATGACATCACTACCGTATGACATCACTACCGTATGACATCACAAACGTATGACATCACCACCGTATGACATCACAAACGTATGACATCACTAACGTATGACATCACTACCGTATGACATCACAAACGTATGACATCACTACCGTATGACATCACTACCGTATGACATCACCACCATTACCTGACGGCTGCTCCACAAACAGACTGATGTTCTGCTTGTTGGTCACATGTGATGAATTTACTTGTGAGGGTTTTATTGTGTTTGAGACGACCAGAGTTCTACAATGTGTTCTTCTCTCTGACAGAGAGACGAAGACAAAGAGACAGAAGAGACAAAGACAGAGAGACAAAGAGACAGAGAGAGGACGTTTGAGACGAGGACGTCTCAGGAACTAATAAAGTGCCGATAGCAGAACCTTTAACTCCGGACCGTATCAATACTCTTCGGGTTTTTACTCATTTAGAACTAGTTAATGGTTA